>JAUELF010274288.1:0-19729 GCA_031471495.1 Clinocardium nuttallii | reverse complement strand
TAATTATATCCTCATTTTTAAAGGTTTTCTGTGTTTTACATGAGATGTTTGCTGCTGCTGATTTGATGTATGAGGGTTAATAGACAACCAACACATACTCAAGGTATCTAGAAGGGTTAATAGACAACCAACACATACTCAAGGTATCTAGAAGGGTTATTCAACAAATTTGGTAGAGCTTCAGCAAAGCAAAATTTCTGTACAATTATTTCAAAATAAGGAAAGTGGTTCCTGAGGAGAAGATTTTCTAAGTTAGAACCAAAATCAAATGAGGCAAAAATACTCCAAACCCTTAACATGTGTTAACATTGATTAGAATTATCCTGATAGTTACTGGGGTGAACATTTTAAATTATCAACCAATGGCATGATTTTTGACATGTATCAGAAAGGCTTTAACCTTTCCCTCATATAGACGCTTTCTGATGCCTCTGCAGCAGACGGCTTTTTGAAAACATTTTCTCATTTTGACTCAATGTTTTCAATTTTTTGTCATAGGTCATCAATTGAATTATAGAGATTTTTCATTTTTTGACAAAATATGTTCAAAGCCGTCTGCTGCAGAATTGTCGTATGAGGGAAAGGGTTAAAAATGCCCCCAATATTGGCTTAGAAGAAGATATTCAAAGATGTTCAACACCCTTTCTGATGCCTTGGCAACCACTTTTCTAAATCAATCAAAAAGTATGGAAGGGACTTATGGTAATATAGGACATTTAGAAGATGCTTATTATGAAGTTTGATCACAATTTACCAAGTCGAAACAGGACTAAATAATTTAATCAATTGTTGATCGAAGATGCAAAACCAAAGCATGGACTACAGGGCAATCACAATGATTATATGAAGCAATCTGATGAGCTTAAATATTGAATATGAATCTAGAATGTAAGACCTGTATATTAAAAAGCAATTCAATACAGTTTATTTCTTATACAGTATTTGTAAGCAGAAAAAATAAATTACTTATCATGAATTTGATATTTGTGAAAAATGATTCTTGAAATAGCCAAGGACTGTGTTCAGTTCTACACATGCAATATGAAGGAAAATTGATAATTCAAAGTATTTGAAATGAATCTTTGCTGTTTTTTTTAACCCTTTCCCACCTGTAGACTAATTTTGACCCAATGGCAGCACCGCAGCAGACGACTTTTAAAAACACTGCGGCCAAAAGTGAAATAGCTCATAATGAGCACTGTCTCCTTTGGCCACAATGTTTTCAACCTTTTTTTACAATTAAGTTATCTTTTATGAAGATTTTTCAGGTTTTTGTCACTATGTTTTCAAAATCGTCTGCTGCAGATTTGTTATATGTGGGAAAGGATTAATTCACACTTACATTTCAGTTCTATTTAGTCATAAGAGAAAAAAAATAACATACAAATTTAAGTATTTTTAAATTAATCTTTCCTGTGTAAGCCTACATGCAAGTTATATACAGGTATGAACACAATGTTTCTTGTTTATGAATGGTATTTCAACAGAAGATTCATAAAAATCGATATAAAATGAGAAAAGAAATAATCAACCACCAATCAAAATACTTCTTTCACTGTAAGTACTAATACAAAGAGTATATTAACCCTTATGCACTTGCAGACGGATTTCGACAAATCTGTAGCAGACCACTTTTGAAAACATTGTGAACTCTTTTCGATAATCAAATCCTCATAATATACGAAGAATGTTTATATTTTGCCTCGAGTCGTCTGCTGCAGATTTGTTGCATTTATAAATTAGTTAACCCTTTCCCACATAAAGACGCTTTCTGACGCCTCTGCAGCAGACGGCTTTTTAAAAACATAGTGACAAAAGAAGGAATTGCACAAAACGTGCAATTTCTCCTTTTGCCACAATGTTTTCAACTTTTAGTCATAGGTTATCAATTCAATTATAGAGATTTTCTATGTTTTAACAAAATATGTTCAAAGTCGTCTGCTGCAGAATTATTGTATGAGGGAAAGGGTTAATAGGAGAACTACATAATACATGAGTATTTTACATTTTGAACAGCCTTTTCCCTCACAGAACCATTTTTTCGAGGAATCTCATTCCAGAATATTTCCATTAGTTTTGTGAGAGGGAATAATTTGTAAATATCATACATGTTCATGGCTCAGTCTCAACATTCATTTGGTCTGGATCTACACTAGTAACAAATTCACTTTGAATGGTTTACATACAGTATGGCTAATTCAGAAATAAACTCTATAATATGCTAATGGATAATGTAAACAAGACGAAATAATTGTATACAATTCAAAGTCCCCCAACAGGAGTGTTTGGGTAAAGGTGAAGGTCATGGTGACTTGAACTAAGTACTCAACAAAACCTCTTCCTACGTTGTTTGAACATTCCATGTTTTGTTTATGTTTAGTAAACATGACACAGTGGGTCAAATGATGAAGTAAAATTGACCTTCATTTGGGTTGTACGTCACTTTCAACAGCTAAGGTCATATTGCGGCAGACAGGAAAGATGACATTGGTCCCACACTGTATATTTACATAGAGATAAAAATGTTTAAGGTATGAAATTGATACCACTCCAACTGACGGAGCTCAAGAGTTGCATTGACTCCCACATCTAGCGGGATCTTGGTTTTTGTATGTTGCACTTCCACACTCCTACATGTATCTATATAGCCAGTTTCCCAATTCCATGCTATCAAAGCTAATATTTTGTTCAATTTCATTTAAGTTAATCAATATATTCATTAGAATTTATTTAATATCTTATTGTATTTCTAATACCATGGAGAAAATAGTGTTTGCAAAATTTTGCAAACATGCTTTGACAATTTTATCTATTAAAATTACCTTAATGTAAGTTCTGATGTGTAATTAAGACTTAGTTTGTACAACAAATGCAACAGTCAATAATCCATATCTTATGTTAGTTGAAATGCATTAGTTGAGCTTTAATAAAGAATTCACTCATACATGAGATGTATGCCTTTTCTCGTAAAAACACCACATCTTTTTCATCGATATTCTAATCTGTTTCTTAAAATAATTAATTTGCTTATGTTTTAAGCTGTTCTATATACCTCTCAGTTAATAAACAGTACACAGCGTCATAAAATGTTTAACAAATATTTTTATAGGATTTAACCCTTTCCACATCCAGATGCTTTCTGATGCCTCTGCAGCGGAACCTTTTTGAAAACTTTGTCGCAAAAGGATAAACAGCTCATAATAATCAATTTATCCTTTTGTCATGCTTTTTCAGCTGAATATTATCAATATAATTTCATTTATAGTTTCCATATTATTGACTGAATGTTTTCTATGTTGCTTGCTGCAGAAAAATGTATGCGGGAAAGGGGCAAAAGACATAATATGCATATATAGGAAGTAGCACATCTGTACAAAAAATATTTCCTCCCTGTTATAAGTAAAATAACGAGAAACACACATTTCTATTTTAAATTATATATATTGATTCAATTGAATGTAATTGAGCATTTTTGCTAGCGGTGAAATGCTCTATACACAAAGCTTGGAACCTTTTGGTACATTATTTACATGTAAAGGAGATGGAGTTCGGACAATTATTTTTTTAACCCTTTCCCTCATATGAACATTCTGCAGCAGACGATGTTGAACAAAATTTGTCAAAAAATAGGAAATCTCTATAATTGAATTGATGACCTATGACAAAAAGTTGAAAACATTGTGGCAAAAGGTGAAATTGCACGTTGTGTGCAATTTCTTTTTTTGTCACTATGTTTTCATAAAGCTGTCTACTTCAGAGGCGTTAAAAAGCGTCTATATGAGAGAAAGGGTTAAAAGTGATGTATACAGTCAGTGACCTTAATTCGGTATGTTACACACCCTCTTCCCAAATTTCAGACACAAAGGTTTAACAGTTTAAAAAGTATGGCATTGAAAAAGTTGCTGGCAGGACGGAAAGATGGACAGATGGACAATGTGCAAACCTTAAGTCCCTTTCGGGGAATCCTTTGGAGGAGTTTTAAAACTGAAATAACTTCAAATAAAACATGAATATTGCAACACTATAAAAAATAAAGACTTAATTAGAAATAATTTACTGGAATTGTTAAATTTGTATAACTATGAATTGTTTGTTACATATAACTAGAACTAACCCTTCACCTGAGACGGACAGTTGATGTCTATGCAGCAGACACTTTTTGAAAAACACGGTTGGAAAAGGAGAAATTACTCAATATCAGCAATTGCTCAATGCACCACAGGTTTTTGTATCTTTAACCCTTTCCCACATACAGACCCTTTCTGACACCTCTGCTCAAGGCCAGACGACTTTTGAAAAGATTGTGGCAAAGGTAGAAATTAGCTATTTCTTCATTTGTCCCAATGTTTACAGTTTTTTTTTCAATAATTATACCTGCATTTGTAGAGAATTTCTGTGTTTTTTTACCTTAATTGTTTTCAAAGTTGTCTGATGCAGATTTGTTATAATATGTAGGAAAGGGTTAATAAAATTAATCCTCCTTTGTTTCTGATGAAACAATTTTATGTTCAATCATTTAGGTAGCAGCAACTCCTAAAGCATCCCTTCAGGTAAATGATAAGTATGACAATGTTCCTTTAAAATAAATGAAATAAAAGATCGAATTGTGACCCTATGACCATCTAAACCTTTCCCTGATACAGATGAATAGTGACGGTGATGCAGCAATTTGTAAGTCTTAAAATGGAAAATCAATTAATTTCTCCAAATTTGTTCCAGATCACATCATATTATTTCTAAAGCAGAAACACCTACAATATCGCATCAAATAAATGTTGAGAAGCCCAAATTGAACACAATCTACAGAATGAGTTAAAAGCATGGATTTTTTTCTAATTTTTAAAAACAAATATTTTTCAATAATAAGCACAATATGTAACACTTGACAACATGCAAACAAATAACAAGAAACACTGCTGGAAATGAGGAACAATGGGAACATTTGAAAAGATTTTCATAAAATGACAAAAACAACACCAAGATACACACAAAACAACCAAGTACAGCAGGGATCTTGACCTAGATGACCTTCATGTTCCTGTCAACTTCAAAATTAAAAAAGATTGCAGAAGAAAAAAATATTTTTACTCTTTCCAACAATATTTTTCTCTTTGTCTTATATTTCTCCGCAAATGACCTTGCATTCCTTCTCATGTCTTTGGTAGATATAAACCCTTTCCCTGATATAGAAGCCTATGCAGCAGACGTACCCGATATGACATTTTCAGTGTCGTCTACTTTAACAATTCTGCAGCAGAAGACTTTGAACATAAACTGTCAACAAATTAAAATCTCTATAGTTGAATGGATAACTCTATGACTAAAAGTGGAAAACATTGTTGCAAAAAGGAGAAATTGCCCGTTTGGAGCAATTTCTTCATTTGTCACTATGTTTTGAAAAAGCCGTCTGCTGCAGATGCCTCAGAAAACATCTATATGTGGGAAAGGGTTAAAAATATTTGAGGGAAGTTGATGCAATTAAAAACAAAGAAAACTACATGGAAGTTTGAAAGAGGCCATGTGTCAACTACCAGTATGACAGACAGATGGTTGAACAATTCATGATCCCTATGTGTTGCCTTGCCAACGCAAGGAACCCAAAACAGCCTTTAAATCAGCCCTGTTTTTAGCTCCTGTTAACCTCCCTTTCCCATAAACATAATGAGCAAATTCTTCTTTTGTCACAATGTCTTCAAATCTTTTCTATAACCAAACTTTCATCAAAAGAGATTTTTCCATAACTTTGTCTAAATGTTTTCACTTCTGCTGCAGATTTGTTGTATGTGGTAAAGGTTTAAATAGACTTGTTTTGAGCTCCTGTTTCAATAAATCTATGAGTAAGACAACATTTTATAATGATAAACAATCCATGAGATACACAATCTAAACATTTATAATTTTTATAAGAAAAAAAAGGTCATAGTTCATATTTTTTTTAAATACTTTGCAGAAACTACAGACTAAGTCAATACAAAATATTTTGAAAAAATATCCTAGTGTATGATTTACAAAACAGTTTCCAACAAAATCAACATAAAATACATGGCATAAAGAACAAACACAAATCAACAAACTACTCTATGGCACAACTATTAATTGCAATAAAAATATAACAGTTGCTGTACAAAAAATAAAACTGACACAATCATTCTACATTTTTCAGCTTTAAATCCTCTTTCACATACAACTCAATTGCATAGGACTTCGAAAACAGCCAAAATCTCTATATAAACAAAAGTATAGTTAGAGGTAAGAGTTGAAAACATTGTGATAAAATTAGCACATTTTCATTATGAGGAATATCACCATAACATAATGTTTTCAAAAGTTGTAGTTGACATTTACTTTAACAATGATTCTGTTTGCGGGCAAAGGTAAATGTTAAAAGATTTGCCGATTGTTCTCTGATAGAAATAGATTTTGGTGCACTTCCAGCAGGAGACTTTTTAAAAACAAGAGGGCCATGATGGCCCTGGACGGCTCACCTGAGTTATGCTATGTGATTTGTCATGCCAACCACAACAACTTTGTTTTTCAACCAACAAATGTGGCATGAATAAATCTCGCAGAGGATCACCCAAATAACATATCTACAAAGTTATTTGCAAATCAGCCAGATACTTTCTGAGGAGAAGAATTTGTAAGTTTTCATTTTAGTCATATAAGATAAAATAGCCCCCTGGTGGCTATGTTTTTTTTTTACTAATTAACATGGCTTGAAATATCTGATAGAGGGTCACCCAAAAAACAGTTTTACATTTAGAAAAATCGGCAAGATACTTTTGGAGGAGAAGATTTTTGAAATGTTCACTTATGCCATACAAGGCAAAACAGCCAATCACTAAGTCTTGTTGGCCAAGTTTTTCTACCAATCAACATGACTGAACGAATCTGATCTGATAAAGGGTTACTCAAGGTCCATTTCTACAAAAACAAATGAAAATAAACCAAATGCATTAAGAAGAAGATTTTTTAAAGTCTTCACTATAGCTGTATAAAGAACAACAGCCCTGCTCTCTGGTGGTCATGTTTTTCAACAAATCATCATGGCTTGAAGGAATCTGACAGAGGGTCACTAAAGCACCATTTCTAACAAATTGTTGAAATTCAATCAACTGGTTTGAGAGGAGAATTTTAAAAAGTTTTTTCTTTCTCTTGCCATGGAAACCAGAATTATGCACGGATCCAACAAAAATGAAGGAATTTGGTGATGTCATTGAGAGGATGCTTGCTGTGAAGTATCATCTTCATTGACCCACTGGTTACAGAAGAGATAATATTGACACAGGAAGGACTGACATAGGGCGATCACAATTACTCACCTTGAGCACTCATGCTCAGGTGAGCTAAAAAATGAGAGAAAAGGAGCATGAGCAACGAAAAAGTTTAACATATTGTAGGCCAAATATTAAATCATATAAAATTTGTACTTTTAAACTATTTACTAGACTAGCCTCAAAATTGTTATGACCCATCAATCAAAAACGAAATATGAAATGACAAAAACAAACATAAATAAAGTATAGTTTGGAATGTTGGAAAATGTCTGATATTGAACTTTTTAACCCTTTCCCTAATATAGATGACAGTTGGCACCTTTACAGCTGATGGTTTTTAAAAGATTGAGGGGAAAGGAGAAATTTCTCATTCTTGTATACCATGTTTTCATTTTTGTATAATCTTATATATTTCCAGCTATTGATTAAATGTTTTGCCACAAAATATTCTGTGCAATATTTTTTTTTAAATTATTGAATAGATGAGCAATTTCTTCCTTATCTTAATGTTTTCTAATGTCATCTGTTGCAGAGGAATCAAAAAGAAACTATTTGTGGGAAAAGGTTAACGCAGATAACTCCTATCTAGTAATAGGTTTAATAATATTTGGCCACCGAACAATGAAAAGCAGTCCTTTTCAAACAATGTAGCATTTTCCTTGGTTAAAGCAACTTTTGACACATCTACAACCATTTTTCTACCGCAAATGTCTTTGAAGTAATCTGAATCAGGAAATATGGTCACATAATTCAGATGCAACCCTTACATATAAAGCCCTGATATATCTCTATATATTGATTGTCTAAAGCAATGCTTTTTACTTTATATTAAATTAACCAAATTCTAAATTGTGTCCAAATTATACACATCAGACAAATATGTGAGTTGTTTTCATGTAAACCCTTATCCCGCTGTATCAGTCTTAAACCAATTCTGAATTGTGTCCAAATGACACACACCAGATACACAGGTGTCCTGTTTTCATGTAAACCCTTATCCCGCTGTATCGGTCTCAAACCAATTCTGAATTGTGTCCAAATGACACACACCAGATACACAGGTGTCCTGTTTTCATGTTAACCCTTATCCTGCTGTATCAGTCTTAAACCAATAATATAATTAATGTTATGCAGAACTTTAATTTACAAACCTGTGCATTCTAATCTTGGTCTACATTGTTCGGTTTAACCCTTTACCTCATACAACAATTCTGCAGCAGACGACATTCAACATATTTTGTCAAAACATGGAAAATCTCCATAATTGAATGGATGACATATGACTAAAATAGGAAAACATTGTGACAAAAGGAGAAATTGCACGCTTTGTGCAATTTCTTCTTTTGTCACTATGTTTTCAAAAAGCTATCTGCTGCATAGGCTTCAGAAAGCGTTTATATGAGGGAAAGGGTTAATTTGTTCCCTTATAGTTAATCACTATCTACTAAAAGCTTTCCCATAAAAATGTAAGTTTGAGGGATCATAGTGATTAATAGCTGCAGGAATTCAACGGAGTAAAGGCTAAATGGCAAAACTCTAGTATAACCGTCTAAATGGCAAAACTCTAGTATAACCGTCTAAATGGCAAAACTCTACTCAATATGATTAACTGCATTTTTAAAAACAATCCTATAAAGTTTGATGACTGAAGGACTATTGTATTGTAAGAATATAAATATTGCATGTATTGACAGGCGAAAGATGTTTGAATGTAATTCTAAGTGCTACTCCCTACCTAGGAATCTAGGGGCAAACAATCAAAGTAAAAGCTCTCTTTTTTCCTGAAATGTTAATAAAATTGTTGTGGAGAATTCATGAATCTGTGATAATTACCAAAATGACAATTATTTGTATCATTTATATAACATGTATTATACATTATTGCACCTTCAAAAGTTAATACAAAAGCACTAGATAAGGAGAACAGTTCAATCGAAGTATCTGCAATCTGTAGCAGATGACTTCATTACCCTTACCCATCTACAGGAGACCATTGTAAACATTGCGACACAAGGCAAAACTGCTCATAAGGAACAATTTCTCATTTTGCCACAATGGTTTTAACCTGATTCAATAATTACATTTTCATTCATAGAGATTTTCCATATTTATGTCTAGCTGTTTTTACAGTGGTCTGCTGCAGATTTCCTGTATATGAGAAGAGTTTAAACATTTTGGGAAAATGAGAAATTGCTCAACACAAATAATTTCTCCTTTTATATGGGCCCCTGTAAAGGCACACACACACTATTGCAACAACACATCATTAAAAATATTCTTTGGTATATGCATGATAGGAGCTGACAACAACATAGCAACAACTAACATCAGCTCTTGGAACTGTGCAGTGTAATCACAGTTCTCTCTGTCCACCTGAATTGCTTCAAATGAAATCAATAATGGCTGTCTATTAGACACAGTTTGCATTTTTGTTAACAAACTTCGTAATTCAAAACAGGACAAAAAGAGAAAACAACCATAACCTGATGGGAAAACTTCTAAGAAAAATTGTGATAAAAAGTAAATTGGAGCTATGTCTGTAATCAAGAGTTCAAATCATTGTTGAAAAAGGAGAAACTTCTTTTTTTGTTTATGATGAAATTTTTTCTTATTTTTAGTTGATATCAATTTGGAAAGTTACCTTTATAATACTTAATAATCACTAAATGTTCATATGAAATTGTCTAATTTTAACATACGCGTTTCAAAAGAGTGTCCAATTTAACTTGACATTTTGAGCAAAATGATAGCACTTTGAGCAGTCATTGTTATATACATATCTCCAAACCTACCGTCTCTACATTTTCTAGACTACATAATTATAAGTATATGAATATTGATTATCTATGTGGAACTTTTTAAAGTATTGAATACATAACAATTTAAATCTTTTTGTAACATAAGCATGAAAACATGTGGTCATTCATTTGAACATTAGCTTCGATGAACCACAGAGCTCTAGATAAGGGGAATCTTTCACGTTTTTAACCCTTTCCCTCATACGACAATTCTGCAGCAGACAACTTTGAACAAATGTTGTCAAAAAATAGAAAATCTCTAAAATTGAATGGATAACCTATGTCTAAAAAATGGAAAACTTAAAAAAACTTGTTTTGAGCATTTTTTCCTTTTAAGACTATGTTTTCAAAAAGCTTTCCAACTTACAACGAAACTGCAGACCACTTTGAAAGTATCTAGGCAAAATGATTGAAAAACTCCTTAAATATTAACACAATTTTTGAATAAAGTTGTAATTATTGTGTCATAAGAAGAAATTGCTCATTATAAGCAATTTTCCCTTTTGCCACAAGGAGTTCGAGAGTATCTGCTTCATATGCATCAGGAAGCATCTGTATGTGGGACAGAAGTAAGTCTTTGTAGAACCTAAAACCAGTTTTAGTGGGTACTCAATAGAATCCAGACAATTCTGTTTAAGTACCAACAACTACAACACAGAGTTTGGTCAGGTAATAAGAGAGATACTGTAGGCAAAATACCAATTTACTCCTTTCTTATCTTGGTCTCTGGGCTACAATAATAAACATGTATATATAAATAAATACTCTGAGAATTGTTATTCAAAGTGGACCATTAGTAACTGATTATAAGTTAAAACTTCTAATAACTAAACTAATCAAATGTTATAATATTTACTGTAAACGGTGCAGACCAAGATCATAGAGCTGCCCATTAACCCTTTTCCCCACATACATCACAAAACTGCTGCAGACGACTTGAAGACTTTGAAAACATCTAGGCAAAAACAAAAATCATTATAAATGAAAGTTTTATTATTGAATAGAGTTGGAAACATTGTGTAAAAAGGAGAAATTGCCCACCTCAAGCAATTTCTTCCTTTTCTCACTATGATTTGATAAGTTGTCTGGTGCATATGTTTGTTTGTTTTTGGTTTTATAACGTTTTCAAAGGCTAAGGTCATATTCCGGTGGATAGGAAAGATGATATTGGTCCCTCACCTTATATTTACATCAAGATAAAAATATATAAGGTACGAAACCAATACCACCACACCTGCTGGACCTCAAGAGTTGTATCGACTCCAATGGTTCAGACCCATTTAGCCGGCTCTTACAGTTCAAGCATGGGTGCCATTCTAATTGAGTGTCCCCAGTCAAATGGAGGCCTGCTGTAGATGTGTTAAATGTGTCTGCATGTGGGAAACACTAACTGATCTCCATCTGGAGAGTTCAGTTCTAAATGCAGTATCATGAAGGAAACAATCCTTCTGTATAAACATAAATGAACTGGTCAAAATTTGAATGAGTTGCGGATTCTTCATTATTTATTGACACCATTACAGGTCAAACTTTGAATGAATTGTGGATTCTTCAATATATTATGACACCATTTCAAGTAAGAATTCTGGATGAATTGTGAATTCTTCAATATTTAATGACACCATTTCACGTAAGAATTCTGGATGAATTGTGAATTCTTCAATATTTAATGACACCATTATAAACGAACCATGTCACATGGAAACCAAACAGTGTAAGGATTTGTTAGGATTAACAATTAATTGTTTTTATGATAAAATTACAACCTTGTCCCAAGGTTTTAATCATCATAAACATTCATGGAGATTTGAATGATGCTGATATTACATTACAAACAATGCAGGGACTGTAAAGATGCACAGGCTGATCTAGATCTTCATTTGTAGTTAAATCACAAAAGATTGGTTTTTGAGTGACTGGGCTTTAAAAAAAGTTTTGTCTTGTATTTAAACAATCAAATGTTTTATGCAAGACCTTAAGTTTACACAATACAACGTGTAACATAAAAATTGTGTTAAAATTCCTATTTCTAAACACACACACGTAACAATTTTCCACAACAAAAACAAGGCTATATATGAAAGACATTGTAGAACAATTTGTCTTCACTGTGGCTTAAAAGTACTTTATTATGTCTAAATTTACTTGTTCTATGTAATAAAAAAGAAAAAAGGAGAAAACATTCAAAACAGACTGTGCAGATGTGCCGGTAGTCTTGTTCTAGACTGGTCACCAATGTCCTTGAACCATTTCCTACTTGCAGGCGCAACTTGACACATCTGTAGCAGACTTTTTTTTCTTAAATCATTGTGGCTAAAGGAGAAATTACGATTTTTTTAAAATCTATTCACTACAACATTGAAATTACAGTTGATAGTACAATAGGTTTATTTTGTCTATTACATACAGGACTATAAAGATGGAATATCTTTCACATTGTAAGGATCTAAATGAAAGAATAGAACACTTTCATAAATGACTGAAGAAAATACTAAAAATAGAAACAAATTGGTCGTCATGAGGAATTTCTTTTTTCCTCAAATTGTTTTAAAAACTCAGCTGCAGCATATAAATCAAAGTTTTACCCTTTCCCTCAATCACAATGTTTTCCACTTTTAGTCATAGGTTATCCATGTAATTATAGAGATTCTATTTTTGACAAATTATGTTCAAAGTCGTCTGCTGCAGAATTGTCGTTTGGGGGAAAGGGTTAAAGATATATCAGTGCAAGAGTTATTATCATAAGATACCTTTAATGCGTAGTTCATTATACTTATAACTAATTGCTGATATGAATAATGTTTTTCTTACAATTAGACATCTATATTTTGGCAAAATAATTAGGTCTTTCAATTACAAAAGTACCATAAACATGAATATAAAACTGGCCTTTCTCTAAGACCATGTTTTGTTTAAAGGAACAAATGTGGCACCTGCATTAACCCTTTCCTCATAAAGATGCTTTCTGACGCCTCTGCAGCAGACAGCTTTTTGAAAACAGTGACAAAAGAAGAAATTGCTCAAAACAAGCAATTTCTCCTTTTGCAACAATGGTTTCCGCTTTAAGTCATAGGTTAGCCATTCAAATATAGAGGTTTTCTATTTTTTGACAAAATATGTTCAAAGTCGTCTGCTGCAAATTTGCCGTATAAGGGAAAGGGATACGCTTCAACATACAGTCAGATGGCAGAGAAGAGATCTATAATGTGTCCATTCATTACAGACAGGTAAAAAAGAAAATCTATTAAAAGTGTGTTGAGTTGAATCAGCAAGATCTTTGATGTTTAAAGTCATAGGACATTACATATTGTTGATGCTTATGACTTCAAACAATGCCTTGTTCTGCTTTAACCGTTATTTATACTTGATATAGACGACATTACATGCCTCTGAGGGAGAAATTGCTCACTATGTTCTTTTCCACAATGCTTTCAACTATAATTGAAATTTCACTTTTTATATTCCAGATATAACAGTCTTTTCCGCAACATTTGGTGAGGTGGAAATTTGTAATAGTAACAGGGTAAACATGTGACAAACAGTTCTCTATATGATTTCCAATGCCATAAGACAACACCTGCTTGTCAGTACACACTTTTTTTCTTTCATCTAATTCAACACAGAAATAATCTACTATAACAATACACTTTTTGATCAATACACAAATCACTGGGAATAGTCATAAGTCATCGAAGAATTTAATTTGGTCCGCTTTGAGGAGAAAAGTGTTGAAAAAGCAGCCTTGAACTTTCCAACAATCCCCTGTCTTACAGTGGAACTAAATTTTTTCATTAAACACAAGACGGTGGCAACAGCAAATATGACATTGTATGTGAATATGATGTAAAAGTTTCCTAGCCAGTCCATAGTGCCAAAGTCACCCACAAGGTCAAAGTTGGTAATACCTGTGGAAAAGAAAGAGGCATTTGGGTAAAAAAAGTTACTGTTGCCTTTTTATAACAGGATGAAATTAACCCTTTCCTACATACAGGTGCATTTTGACACATCTGCAGCATATTAAGCAGAGGATGTTAGTAGAGGGTATGGAACATCTCGATAAACGAAATCATACATTTTGGAAAGAAATCACAAGCAACTTTGACCTTTTGCACCAATGTTTCATGACTCTGCTGCATCTGCATGTAGGGAAAGGTTAAGTATATAAGAAATTGGAGCCATTTTGGCGATCATTCCTAGTTGATTGTCCGAAGTTGCATCTATATCTTAACGTCCTGCAGGTGGACAGTGAAGGCTATGATAAATCTGTGAATATGCAGAGACTTGTCTGACTCTACACTGTATCATGCAATAAGATACCTATTAACCCTTTCCCTCATAAAGACGCTTTCTGATGCCTCTGCAGCAGACAGCTTTTTGAAAACATAGTGACAAAAGAAGAAATTGCACAAAACGTGCAATTTCTCCTTTTGCCGCTTTTTGTCATAGATTATCCATTTAATTAAGGAGATTTTCTATGTTTTGACAGAAAACGTTCAAAGTTGTCTGCTGCAGAATTGTCGTATGAGGGAAAGGGTTAACCAGGTGCGGCTAATAAATTTCTTTTTAGAACAATGCAGACAGAAAATTATCTTTATAGAACAAGAGTGCCAACTGTCACATAATACATCCGTCAGCCAAATATCACTAATAAACTCTGTGGCTCGGTTGGATAATATTGGTAGTTGTTGAACTTGGATGAGATATTATGACCATTAAAATGGGACCATTTTTGGTGAATACATGTTCAGAAGTTTCACAAAACTAGAGTATCTTCCAATATGTTAGTAAAGGAATGCATGACAGACAGATGGACAGACAGACAACAGAGAAGTGAGTCCTATGTGTCTCACTACCAAGGCAGTTGACTCACTAACACTACATAACATAATACAAATGATTGCTTACCTAGAGTCCTTGATAATACTGGTAAAGCAGAGCTGAGTATGACTAGCATACTGCAGTTATATATCACATGTAGCATAGAGGTGTCACGATACTTTGGCAGAATTCGATTGAAAAATGGCAAGCTATAGAAACCGACCACAGAGGCAGACATTAAATATCTGTGGGTATTTTGTCAAGGAAATGATAACACATTATAACCTGAATGAAGGTTAAAATACAGTTGAATATTTTTCCTTTCCCACATGCAGATGCATTTTGATGCATCTGAAGTAAACAACTTTAAAACAAGAAGGCCATCATGGCCCTGGATCGCTCACCTGAATTATGCAATGTGATTTATCATGCCAACCACACAGTCAACCACATTAACTCATTTTGTGGTCAGGTAAGCTAATACAAGAGGCCCAAGAGGGTTAGTATTGCTCCACTGCCAATAGGCAAAAATGAAATCTAGAAAAAGCCCCGCCCCTTGGTGGCCATGTTTTTTTACCAATCACCATGGCTTGAAGGAATCTCGTAGAGTGTCACCAAAGGAATATTTTTGCAAAATTATTTGAAAATCAGCCAAATAGTTTTCACTTAAGCCAATATACAGCTCACAGCCTCGCCACCCATATTTTAAGACCAATCAACATGACTTGGTGGATTCTGACATCCAAGGACCATTCCTGAAAAATTATTTGGAAATCAGCAAAATTCTTTTGTCAAAGAATATTTTTTAAGTTTTCACTATAGCGATATAAGGCAAAACAGCCCCGCCCCCTGGTGGACATGTTTTTAAACTAATCAACATGGCTTGAGGGAATCTGATAGAGGGTCACCACAGGAACATTTCTACAAAATTATTTGAAAATCGGCCAGACACTTTTGGGGAGAAGATTTTTTAAGTTCTCACTATAGCAATATAAGGCAAAATAGTTTAAAAAGTAAGTCAAGGCTCATAACTCTGTATGATTTATTGATTCTGGCTCATAGACATTATATAGAGATATGCGCGACACTAGCACTCATGACAGACATGCATACAGCGCCACCCCACCCCACCCCCCCTTTTTTGGGGGGTGGGGGGCAGCAGACAAATTTTGAATGGTAAAACAAGCAGTGAAATTGCTTTAATAACACAATCAAATTATTTATTCTCTCAAATGTTCAGCCCTCACAATGTTTACATGTAACTTATTCTTCACCAGATATTCTATAAGCAGACAACAGCAAAAATACTATACCAGGTAAACGGCTAAGTGTGTGATGCCTGCATATAGAAAATGACAAATTTTGACTAGGCAGACAGGGTTAATCATATTTTACATTTAGTACTCAACATTTGAAATGCCATCAATCAAACATGGATTTGTCACATGAAATACATATTTGTAAAGGATACGAAATAAGAATAATCTCAAGAACACTTCCCGGCCATCCAAGGGCAGATAAAGATGTTATCCCTAATACTATTTCCTGAAAAATAAGACATCAGATTGTCCATATATGTTGTAGAAACAACCAAACATTGAAGTATGCGATGAAAGTGTACAAGTCCAAAAAACTAAGTTACTTACTAAAGAAGTCTTATACAAACCCCAACTTTGAATGAAGCACTGACTATTTACTTTGTCAAATATTTTGGAGTCATCTGTTTTTACATTTGAATAAGAGTTAAAAACATTATGGGAAAAGTAGAAGTTTCTCAAAGTGAGTTGTTTATCAAATTCCCTCACTGTTTTAACAAGCAGTCTGCTGCAATGGTATCTTTAGTTGTCTGTGTTTATTATTTACTCTTTCATATCTACATATGCATTTCCAGCAGATAACTTTGGAAAACATTCATGATGAGAATTTTCTCCTTTTGCAAAGTAAATATCAACTTAAATTTTCTTATATTTATAGATATTTTCCATATTTTTGCAAAAATGCAATTAGTCATCTGCTGCAGATTATTCGTATGATGAAAGGGAAGGTTTTTATAAAAGAGAGAGACCATCTTTATTATAACAAATGCAGTGTTAAACCCACCTTAACGCCCACTGGTAAAGCCTTTATTCCAACAAGCAGCTGAAACATGTTTTGTGTAACCATCAACACGCCTAATACCTGTAAGTTAAATCAGTGACATTTATTGAATGCAATTAAGTGATTTGTAGAAAATTTGAGTTCTGTGAGATGGTAATAACGTATTTCAAACAGTGGATTGCTCTTAATGAGCAATTCCCCTTTTACCACAATGTTTTCAAAAGTAGTCTGTTGAAAATGCATCAATTTGCATATGCATGAGCGAAGATTTGATCATTGAATTGTTCAGTGTTGTCTGCTTTATATACAAATGTTATACCTGGGGGAAAGAAAGGAGATTCACAATTTTGGAAATTCTGCATTATTTAAAGTTATTGCAAAGAGTGGAAAACATTGTGGTAAAAGGAGAAGTTGCTCATGTAGATCAATTTCTCCTTTAGTCACTATATTTTAAGGGGCTATTTGATACGGATCAGGTATGTTTGTGGAAAAGGTTAACATAAGTAACAACTACTTACAGTTAACGCAAATGAACCTAACATCAGGACAGGATACAGCAAAGTTCTCCAACATGAAATATGTTTTCTTTTTTCTGAAATAATGTCAAAATCTACTACATGTATAGTATGTTGACAAACAATTGTTTTATATTTTCCCCTTTGATCCAATCTTAGTCAATAAGATTAAGAAAGAATTACATTGATATTTTGATATATAAGTCCATTGGTTTAGGAGTAGAAGTCGTTTGTAGGAAAAGGTTTGTAGAAAACTGACATTAAGGACATGACTTAGGGACATACACAGATGCTGGACGGTGAGTGATCACAATTGATCACCTGCATTTCTTGCTCAATATCAATCAGTAGTTTTTTTAAATGATAAATGTGTCATCAAAATGTGTAGAATCAATCACTCAGGCCTTCATGATACAATTCATAAACATATGTCAATATTTTCTCATTTATCTGCTTCAAAAACACCTGTCAAGACAAAAAACATGGACAATTTTGACAGAAACAAGTCTAATTTGAAATATTGACATGATGTTATCGCAATTCTGTATCACCTGAAAAGCTTAATGAAATAGACGAAAATAAACTTAATTTGTTTGATATCATAAAAATGACATGAGAATTGGATCTTATTAGGTCTAAGAATTTGAAGAGCTGCTTTTTTATGATTAGATACATCACATTTGAGTGACAGACATGAAAGCAGTTCAATATTCTACTTATTATATACATTTTGAGTTTTGGAGCAAGAGTAAGATAGAGAAGCTACCAAAGCCCCACTCCATACCAATACAGATGTGCATGATTACTTACATTGCAACAGTTTTCAACATTGTGATGCAGGTTCCCTGCTTATTGAACCTGCTAATACATGTAGATTATACATGTATGATGTCATTAAAAAAAAAACATGATGTCAACATTCTTATGTTTGTTTACATTAGTAAGGACTTGTTATACTTATGTTGTGGACTTTAGGTTAATCAAAGTTAAGTTTGTATAAAGACATTTTCAAGCGAGTTTGTAAGGAAACAGAAAGGAAACATTTATGCAAAAAAAAGAGAAGATTGTTTGTGAGAAAAATGGTATAATCACTTTTATGATTTTCATTGTTGCTAATCAATAAAATAATCCACCTAATAGTCCAATATTTCATTGAGAGGAATATAATAATGAACCCTATCTATTAAATGAATCAAATATAATCGGAATCATCTCTTTCCCATTGCAAATCTTTTTTTCAAATGTTCGCCTGCTACAGCTGTATCAAAAAGCATGTATAGTTGGCAAAGGTTTAGAGAAGAGTTTAGATAAGAGTGTTTCTAACGTACCTAATTCCTTTATATCTTGTAAAGTTTCATTCAGTTTCTCCTCGTAATCATTATGGTTTGAATGTCCATTTGTTAATCTATTTGGCACTGAAAAAGTAAAACATTTTAATTGCAAGCATTTTCCTCAAAGAACAAAAACATCCTTTTCCACAAAACAAATGATATTGGCACCTCTGCAGCCACCTTTAACCCTTTCCCTCATACGACAATTCTGCAGATGACGACTTTGAGCATATTTTGTCAAAAAATAGAAGATCTCCATAATTAAATGGATAACCTATGATAAAAAGTGGAAAACATTGTGGCAAAAGGAGAAATTTCTCGTTTTGAGCAATTTCTTCTTTTGTCACAATGTTTTAAAAAAGCTGTCTGCTGCAGAGGCGTCAGAAAGCATCTATATGAGGGAAAGGGTTAAAAACATTGGAAGAATAGAATTAATTTCTTAAAGCATGCCATGTCTCCCTCCAACACAACATTTTTAAAATTGAATCAAAATTTAATTTTTTTTTATTTTGAATGATTTTAAATCTTTTCAAAGCAGTTTATTATCATCTCGGGTAAATGGCAAAAACCAAATTTCAGCAATTATTGTGATAAAAGAAGATAATACGGAATATGAGCAAGCTTCAATTTCCTACAATGTTTTTTTTCTTCATTCAATGTCTTGATATTAAATATATACGTCAAGACATTAGGTGTTCAATATATACCCAAAATGCAATATATATTTGATGATCTATTGAATAAACAAGAGGGCCATGATGGCCCTGGATCGCTCACCTGATTTTTTTCCTTCATTTTAGCCCTCTGGCGGCCATGTTTTCGACCAATCAACATGGCTTGAAGGGATCTGATAGAGGGTCACCCAAGGAACATTTCTACAAAATTATTTGAAA
>JAUELF010274266.1:0-10712 GCA_031471495.1 Clinocardium nuttallii | reverse complement strand
AGAGGAATATGTCAGAATTGGTAAAAATGTTTGGTCAAATAGTTTAAGAAGTAGATAAAAGGACAGTTGAACACTGCATACAACAGCAGTGCTTTTTATACAGACGTTTGATCATGAGCAGTATGTGAACGGACTATATGCTATATTTATTCTGAAATATACTGTCATATGGTTTTACTATAGAATGATTCTAGAGATAAGTATTAGAGCGTGACACCTTGAGCATATGGAAATCTTGTTATGCCCCGGAATCACCGATTCGGTGGGCATCTAGTGTTTGGCCTGTCTGTCCCTCTGTGTATGGAAAAACTGAAAACTTTAACCTTGGCCATTCGGGGTCACCAGTGTTTCACAAACACATCTTCTTCTTTCTTTTTTTCATGTTGAATGTCAAACTCTTATATCGGAGCGGCGACCCAATATGGATTTAGTTTGTATAAGAAAACGTGCATCTGTCGTTTTTCTGTCTTTGCTAGATTGTTACTTGACCAAGAGAGAATGATTATATGATTATCTTTCTGCTGTCTTAAGGTTTTGATTATTTAATAATTGTATAAGTACAAGTATATCCATAGTCCCATATTGAAGGTCAAGCTACTGTTTTTATTGCGGCGGCTTAATATTTGATTCATTTATATAATAGGATTCATATGCTTATTTTTCGGTTTTTGATTGTAACATTTGTGAATTTACCTTATCCGCTTTTTCGACCGCGGAGAAAGAAATCCGCATGTGGAAAATCTATGTAAATTGTTATTAAATTGTATAAAATAATTAACGCTTATGTAATGTCAGATTAACACTTTTCATTTATATTTCTATGATTTGTCCTTTAAATTGGTTATGACTTTTTGAGTATATCACAATGGGGTGAAGGTGCTCGTTCGGATCATCATCTTCGCATCTTTCTGATATTCGAATAGAAATCGCCAGGGGATTCAGAGCGTTCGCTTCATTCAACTTGTAAAATAATAAATATAACTATGTTTTGTATTTTACCTTATATGTTACATACACATTCCAGTTTTATTAATGGGTAAAACTTGCAATTCACTTATACACTTCATGTAAGGGATATAAGGCGTGATCTTGTTCTCGTTAAAAAGAAAAGAATAGTTTAATAGGATAATAAATGGTTGATAAACTTAGGATATTTTCTTACAATTGCCGAGGCCTCAAAAATAAGAAAAAAAAGGTTTGACATTTTGAATTTGTTTAAAGAAAAAAGGCTGATATTTTGTGTTTACAAGAGACTCATTTTGTTGAAAACATAGAAAAATGTATATACTCTGAGTGGGATGGGAATTGTTTATTCAGCCATGGCACATCTAACTCATAAGGCGTTGCTATACTGTTCAATAAACGTCTAGACATTAACATCTTGAGTATAAAAAGAAACAATAACGGACAATACTTAAACATAAAATTACAATATTGTGATACCAAATTCCTCATAAATAATTTATACGCTCCAAACATAGATTACCCGATCTTTGTTTAACATGCTTTCGACATTACTGACTCTTTAAATGACTCGGACAATATCATAATGCGTGGAGATGTAAATTTTTGGAACCCTACAATAGACAATACATCCCCTAGATTTTAAAGGGGTATGACGGTAGTTTGGTGAGTTTTTTTCAATTTCAGGAAATTAAATATATTTATATTCATTCATGTTTTATGAAGAAATAAAAAATATAGGTATTTTTTAAAAATATATTAAATAGGTATTTTCTTATTTAAATACGTATTTAGTAAGGCTATTTACCCATTTAATATATTTTTTAAAAATACCTATAATTTTTATTTTCCCTTTAAAGCTCGCGTCGCTACAGACTGAGCAAGAGGGGTCGGTCAATAGTTAGACGTTATTGTCATTAGTGTTATTCCTCTTCCACCAATTTGCTAAACAGACCAACTGAGAAGAATGTTGTGTGAACGACAGGGACAAGAAGGGTAGGTGAACTGGCTGCCGTGATATAACTAAAATACAATTGATTGTGTCTGAATTGTGTTTTACGCCGCTTTCAACAGTTGATCAGCTATCTCAGGTAGTTTCATGGGTAGGCTACCAGTGCTACTGATTTATTTATCCTGTGCTTACCCTAAAACCCTGAACACGAAGGAGGGAACACATTACTACCGTTTTTATAAAGTATTTGGTATTGGATATTGGGCGGCCGGGGAACGCAGACACACGAACTCTCGCACCAAATGCGGATGCTTTACAACAACACTGGTGAGGAAGTCTGTAATGAACTAGAACACGGCAAATCAACCAATACATAATGATGGGAAATTGAAGATCAACTACACCTGTAGCGGATAATATTCATTTTAATTATATATCTGCCCTTTTCCGGTGCAAATACATGAAGATGTTCATGCATAGCTCAAACAACTCCTAATACGGTATTATATCACTGGAATACGATGGGATGTCATTGAAATAGTTTACGTCATTCCAAATGTGTTGGTTGGGCATGATTCGCACGCCAATCATAAACTATATTCAATGTTTAAATGGTGTTATGAAGAGTATACAGAAATTTACTTTTTTTTATATTGTTTTAAAAGTTAAACGGTATATACTAAATGTGGAAAATGGTGTTGCAGTAGCGATACAAGTTTAAATATCGACTAATGACGTCATTTTTACGTCCCCCTTTCTCCACCTTAAGTTGCGCGAGATATTAATAGTCCACGCCATCGTAGTACAATACTAAAACTTGTATCGCTACAGCAACATAATATTCCCTATGTACAATGAAACTTTACATATACAAAGCAAGGCATACACTGTCATGTCTACTACGGTATATGATATCACAGATAAATATGTTCAATGTTCACATATTGATAAATACTCAGTATGCACAGATTACGAGCGGTGAAACCTAACAGCATGTGCGACATCCGTACCGTTAGATCTGGATCTACACATTCCGCCAATAAGTCGAAAAGTGTTTAACGAAATTTCTGACAAATGTTGGTCATTGGATACGATAGCATAGGTATGCAGCGAAATTTGAAAAAGCACGAACGTTTTAAGAACAATGATCCATCCCGTCGTATGAAAGTAATGTATGTGCATAGGTTTATAAAGTGTACATGTATGCCCAAATGTATAGACCAAATAGTGATGCCCCGTCTTTCAGATTGGTATAGTATAACTAATGTTAACTTGAACGCAAGTTGAAAAATATAATCCTAGCATATGTATAATGAGCAATGCCATACGAAAACTAATATTCAGTTATTTTAAACTTAATACGTTTTTGCTAATTAATCAATGCATGCAAGACACATTTATCTTCGTCACCTTCTTCAATGATTTATGATTTTTCTTCTTCTTCCAAATGACAACATTTGGTACTTTTAGAGATTTATGTGAGACTATATTGCGGGCAGAGAAGTATCTGATCGTACTGCACGGGTGATCATGCTGGTTGGATATCAAGTCAAACAATCAATAATGTCGGTTTGTGTGAAGCATGATATGTGTGTAATATTTACAGATAAGAAGAATAACAACGAATTCGCGTATATACCATTAACCGGAGTTAGACGTAAAATTCCATGTTATCTATACCATGAGATTGTTTCAAATCACACATTTGTTGAGCGTTATTTTGGAAAGCACCACTCTCGTCAGTTTCCATAGCGTGGAGTCTTACGCTCTTAATTGAGCTGGAATTATTGGACGTATTTAAATCTGATAGATCAGAACATTTATCTAAAACCAAACTATCGTTGGTTTCCGTTGCATGAAGTCTTACGCTCTCGTCTGAGCTGAGATTATCGGGCGTATTAAAATCTGACAAATCAGTATTAAACTTCGCAAACTGGTTGTCCCCATTCGAGTCATTTGTCAATTTAAGAATTATATCTTCATCTAAACATTGTGCAAGCACTTTGGTGGCCTTGCCAGTCTCTTGAGCAATCAAATTTGGATTCACCTGAATACCATTTTCATTAGTAGTGTCTGGGTCGCGTGTATCTTTGTGTGGCTCCATATTTATGACAGCTTCTCCAGCAGTTATGTTTATATTGTCTAGGTGTGTAGCACTGGGGCTATCTTTTGTGCGTTTCCTTTCTCCGACAGTTTGGTTTGAATCTTTATTTGCTCTAGTACCATCAGGACTTTGCTTGTCAATTGCCGTTGCCTCCAACAGCTGCTCCCCTTCAGTCAATGGTTCACCCATGGCCTGACCATAGTCGTGTTCAGTGGCATGCGTAGAATGTTCTTGTTCGGTAGCATCATCAGCAAAGCCTTTGTTTGATGCCTTTAAAACAATAGGATGATTTAACTACTAGAAACATTATATTGGCCACATCACACGAAAGCTTATCTCCAGTGATTTGTTTTTAAATTTACCCTATATGAGCCATCTCGCGACAAAACCAACATAATGGCCTCTGCGTAATGTTTCGACATAGATCAGCCTGCGCGGACACTTTTCGCCTCTTATGGATTCTTAGGAATCATAACGCTATACCTCTATCCCCCTCTGTCGGAATATGTCGGCCCGGATCATTCAGCGTAGAGGCCATAATGTTGGTTTACTCGAGGAACGGCTCACATATGCAAGTATATATCGAACTTCTTTGTGATGTATTTTAGGTTTTAAAAATATGTAAATGCGTTTTGAGTTATAATTGCAAATTTAGATGCGAAATTTTACGTAAATCCATTTTGAGAAGATTAAAATGATAACTGCAAAACAAACTGTCAATTTTCATAATTGGATTCCAAGCCCGAGCCGAACCAGGGTGGCCCAGTCGGAAGTGCCATGTCCTGTCAATCCAGGGTGGGTGTGTTCGAACCCCACCAAACTCGGCCAACATTTTTTCAGGCGCTTGACAGAATTCACTGTGACAGGCGTCATTCGTCACCCACCAATAGGCTAACAGTCTATGTTGAAAAGCAGCCAGTTGCTTGGAACAGACTGTTGTAGTGAGATCTGGTATGAGATAGCCAGAAAACATGTGTGTAGGTAAAGTGGCCGTTATATGACTGAACAATTGTTTATATCGGCGTTCAATGAGTCAAACCCGAAGGTCAAATAAATGTCCACAATCTTTGATAAAACATACACGCTAAACATGGCTAAAATGAATAAAACTGTCGGGTAAGGTAAAACGTATTTAAAGTATTGATTGAAAAAATAATAGTTTTCAGATTCAATGGTCTTTTTAAAAAGAAAAATTGTTTTACCGTTTTACCTTTAACCCTTTACCACATTCAGACGAATTGTAAAAAGAAAACCTGTCAAAACGAGTTATTTCTCACATTGCGCCGGCAACAATTTCAACAATAGTCAATACTTATAGCTTCATTTGAGCTGTTCCGCGAGAAAACCAACACTGTGGAATGCGTTAAGTATCGACCTTGATCCACCTAAGCATGCCGCGCTGACTAACCCGGACAGACACTTTTCGCCTCCTGTGTATTTTCTGTTTCAGAAATCATTACTCTATACATGTGTCCCCCCCCTAAATGCGCAGTCTGATCTGAGTCGATATATTACGCGTAGTCCATAACATTGGTTTTCTCTTGGAACGGCTCATTTGTAGAGATTGTCAATATGTTCTTTGCATAATTTTAAAATAACGTCCTGCATATGTCTTGTAAATGGGAAAAGGTCAAATTTAAAAGTATATGAAGAAATACCCCTTCGGACATCTCAACTTCGCCAGTGTTGTTCAAAGTATAACCAACTATTGGCTGCACTGTTGCCGCTCCCGGAGGAGAACATACATTCTGTTTGAAATGTAAAAGTAAAAATCATATATGACATAATTATGAGCTTATGGTCACAATAAAACCTACATTAGGGACATACGAGGACATAGAAAAGCAAGCTCCACCTCACATGCCTATCATATTGTTCATAGTTCGGGGGATCGATCCCCGGCCGGGTCATACTTTTTTAAAGGTAGTTTTGGCTTTCCTCCTTGGTGTTCATGGTTGCGGGGTTAGCATTACGACTGACTGGCCGATGTAAGGATAAATGGACCAGTAAATTACCCAGAAATTGTCGTGATATAACTGAAATATTGTTGAGATTGACGTAAAACAAACAATCACAGATCGCGGTCTTGCCATACATAGTATCATAGTATCATATGTGCATGTGTAATAATATTTTAACAAAAATAAAGGGGTTTTTTCAATATCTATTACCCTCGTTACATGTAATCCTTTCTCAAATGCCTTTGACAGCAGACGACTTTTGAAAACATTGTGACAAAAGGGGACTTCGATAATTATATTTTTATTTACAGAAAGTTCCCATCAATTTCTCGAGCTGTATCAAAGTCATCCGCTGCAAAATCATCTGTAAACCCACTGGCTGTGAATACAGGCGTTGAGAGTTCGAGCCCAGCTCGGCAAACATTCTCTCCGACATTTAATAAAGGTCAAGGCGTCAAGTGTCATTCGTCCTCCACCAACAGAATATATGGAAAAGCAACCAGCTATTTAGAAAGAAACGCGTGTGTACTATTGGTGTTGGAAAGTCGGAATAGCCGCCGTAGTATGACTGAAAGTATGATGAAAACGGCGCTTAACCCAAATCAAACAATTAATAAATGATATTGAAAGAATTAAAACCTGTGTGTTTACAGGACAGCCATTTGTCTTTTCTCCCTCAGGCGTATTACGATTCCTTAAAAAAATAATGAATTGTATCATATGTTAATAATTAACATTAATTACATTTATAGCTTTATTACGCTTATACACATGTTGAATGATATGTTTACACTGTATTAGTCGGGAAAAGAGAAACTGTACTTCTAGATATTCAATACGAAAGTAAAAGATCGAACATTAGGTAAATGTCGTGTTTTGAAGATTAAGAAACATCTATGACCACATGCGTCCGAGTTTTCGTTTGAACGATCACAGAACAATATGTTTCTATAAATAGTCTATCTATATGGTTAATAAACTATAATAGTATAGTTTATGTTTTCGTTAGAGACAATTTTGACAAAACCAACACCGTGTTACTAAACTCGCCTCTTTATGAGATTATATGAAAGGAATATATTATATATATAATATGTTATATAACATGTAGAGACACTATTTATAGTTACCCGGTACTGGGTGGGTTTTCTTTCTCCAAATGTGCTCAAATGAAATTTAACGCAGTTAAAACTATTTGAGTCGAACAGGGAATTAAATTTATATAACATTTGGGACGCCCCTTCTTTTATGGAACGAATAAATCAGTGTGAGATTACCCCTTTATTAATTAATAGGTTTGAGACAACCCCTATCCCTTTAATTAGTAATAGGTTTGAGACAGCCCCTACTAGGAATTCGGGCGCGTCATCACTCGTTGTTTTGTTGAAACTAGATCAACACGGGTTTTTACGCTGGGACAAGTTTCTTTTATTGACGGTGTTTATACCTGAAGATTGTGAAAGATAAGAACATTGTTAACTGTTATCACAATTGTTACTTATTTTGTCAGATGAATAACCCCCTTTAGTCGGGTGTGATCGTGATTTAGACGTATTTGCGGAGTTTGTGTGTACACACGTTGACCTCCTTTGAGTTTATACACAATGCCTTTACACATTGTTGTGCTGGGTCATAGTTTTGTTTCACGTTGTCAACGTTTTTGTGACGAACGGAGTATTTACCATCTTGGCTTAGACACGTCTTGTTTTAATGTTGAATATATGAGCTACAGTGGTTTGTCATTGATGCAGAGACGCCGTCTTCATGCACAGGATGCAAGGTTAACAGGTACATATTTCGTTGTACTGGATATAGGTTCCAATGACTTGTCGAGAGCATCCTACTTGCCAGAACAGTTTGCTCTTGATTTGATGAGTTATGCTTCATTCTTAGTAATAGGGCTTGGGGTATCCAATGTTGCAATTCTCCAGCAAATGTGTCGTGGACGGCTCCCTTTCCAAGACTATAATCACAACATCGTTCGGTCCAATAATGCTGTACAAACTCTAATTCAAACCACACACTTGCCGGTTGTGTTTTGGAAGCTTCTTGGAATGTGGAACAGTCAGTCTTGGGGCCCGATGGGGTACATTTGTCAAATCATGACATTGGTAACCCCAAGTATTTACGGAGTTTGAGGGATTGTGTAATAAGAGTGTCACGCTGGAATCATATTTAACTTTAATTTAAAATAACATTTCCTTCTTGCAACAGCAAACTGCAGGAGATGTTTGATTTAAAGAATTTACCTTCACTTTATAATGATGTTTACTAGTTACACAGTGAATTTAATTGCAAATTTGTCAAGGCGTGTAAGTTATGTTTTAAAATATAATAATGCAAGTACATGTGTATTTGCATTTACCTGGGATTTACCGCATGTATTTGCGACATCTGCAAGACATAGGTTTATTGTTATAATGTTATAATGGTGCATGTACTTGCTTTTAAATCTGAATTTGTTGCATGTACTTGCTTTTAAATCTGAATTTGTTGCATGTATCTGCAACTAGTTCAATAGAATAAATATGTTACTGATATATTAATGCATGTATTTGCATTAAAGCCAGGTTTGGCGCATGTATTTGCGACATATGTATATTGGCAAAGTTTATAATGATGCATGTATTTGCATTTAAATCAGAAGTTGTGCATGTAGTTGCACAAGTTCAGTTAAACTTTATGTTACTGATATAATATTGCATGTATTTGCATTTAACTTTTTAAAGTCAAGTTTTGCGCATGTATTTGCGACAAGTCGATAAATCAATCTTTACTGATGCAATAATGCATGGATTTGCAGTTAAGTCAGAATTCTGCGCTTGTATTCGCGACAAATTCAATACAACAGGGATGTGCTGATGTAAGACTGCAGGTTGGTTTACGTTAAGTCAGTATTGCCTCTATTGTGAATATAATATTGATGCAGGTATTTGCATCGGATTGATTCAATGCATGTATTTGCATAAGTTATTTGTTATATGCATCTATCACGGTTATTGTGTTATGCAAAATGCAAATATTTAGCAGCCTCCTTATTGAGGAAATTTCCTTTTCCTTATCAGATGTTATTATTATTTCCATTTACAGGTCTGATTGAGCAACATGCCACCCAAATCTAAAAAAGGAAAACGGGGCAGGATGGTATGTCTTTGGGGGCCGGTAAGACACCACGTGCAAATCATGAACCGCACACAACTGCTGAAGCCAATACCGCCATTGATAAATCGAATGAAAACTCCATTGCTGCTATTGTGAATTCTGTAATAGCTGCCCTGGAACAGCGTGGTGTTATACCTAACTCACCAAAGGAAACACCTCCTGTGCTACCTTCAACACAATTTAATACCGGTACTTCAGGTTCCGGCTCTGGGTTGGTTCCAGATATAACGGACACGGTGCACCAAGCTCTTCTCAATCCTACGGAACCTCCTAAAGGTATTGATATTGACTGTTATTTACATTCAAACGCGCTCCCCATTGGCGCTTTCGTCCCTGAAAAGGTGAAATTAGCCATTTATAACTGTGAATTCGTCGAACTGGTAACTTTGGTGGGGAAAAACTTTGAACAGGATGAGGTCACTTTTTATATGGACATATTCATACAAAGATTTCCACATGAAGCTTAAAACTTGTTGTGCTATATGAATTTAATTAGGGATCTGGAGAATTTTAAGGCTTATAAACAATGTCAGCCTCTGCCATGGGGTGCCTTACACCATGAACTTTGGATTAAGGCAACAACAATGGAAATGGCTGGGATTCAAACAAAGACTGTCAATCCTGGAAAACATTGCTTCAAATACAACAAGATCCAGGGTTGTAATGTGCGCAATTGCCAATATGAGCATATCTGCAGCCACTGTCGAAAACGACATCCTCAGTTTAAATGTTTTTCCCATCAAAAGAACACTAATTCCATGACTTCAACCTCAGGCTCTCTTTCCAGTCCCAAATCAAATTATGGGAAATCTGTTCAAAACCATTCCTTTCGGAATGGCGGTGGCTACCCCAGTAAGAAGTGAGGTTCTTTCACAGTATCTGACTGGTTATAATCCAGTAGAGAAGTATTTTCTAGTTACTGATTTTTCAGGAGGGTTTCGTATCCCATTCAAGGGTGATTTGCCTACAAAGGCTTGAATGCGTAACCATCCTTCAGCATTGAAGAACACAGAAAAGGTCTCTGTGAACATACTGGGGGAGTTATCCGCTGGAGGGTCCGTTTAAAACTAAACCTGCCAATTTGATGTGTTCCCCTCTTGCGTTGGTGCCTAAGAAAGAACCTGGAAAATTCCGTCTCATTCAAGATTCACTGAAGTTCAATATGATTCCATCGATGTTGTGGTGGAAAAAGTAAAACAATGTGGTAGGGGATGTTTCATGCCAAAAACTGATATAGAGAATGCTTTTCGCATTATACCTATATATCCAGATGACAGGTATTTTCTCGGTTGTTCTTGGGCACTCAATGCCACACCTGAATAATTTATGGATGCATGCCTTGTTATGGGTTTAAGTATTTCATGCCAGTTATTTAGCCGATTTAGTGCTGCTTTGCAATGGATCATTGAAACTCGTCAAAAAGCCACCATGAATCATATTTTGGATGATGTCTTTTTTGTTGGCCCATCACATAATAGTCTGTGTGCACAAACTCTAAACTCTTTCTTGGCATTGTGCAAAGATATAAATATTCCTCTAAAAGCTGAGAAAACAGTCTTGCCGACCAATG
>JAUELF010274255.1:0-10712 GCA_031471495.1 Clinocardium nuttallii | reverse complement strand
GATCATTTGGTACAGTATCTACGTTGTGGTATAGCATGGAGATGCATAGGCGTAACGCTAGCAGAACAGTAGCGAGTTGGGATCATTTGGTACAGTATCTACGTTGTGGTATAGCATGGAGATGCATAGGCGTAACGCTAGCAGAACAGTAGCGAGTCGGGATCATTTGGTACAGTATCTACGTTGTGGTATAGCATGGAGATGCATAGGCGTAACGCTAGAACTATACTGTTCCCAAAGATGCATTGAGAGATTTATAACATGTATGCTATGGTTAGACTGTGAGTATGTTTAGGCTCATCTGCTTATTCACTGTTAGCAGACAGACACCCCACACCCCGGGGCCAAATCAATATTTCTTAATGTTGATTGATTGCATATTTATAACCATAAACCAGTCATGTATCAATTCAGTACGAGGAGACTTGGTTTTGAACAGACACACATGCGACTTATTCAATGAGGTAATCGTGTTTGTGTGCAATTTAAAAAAAATAAAAGTTGTTTTCTAACTGGAAACTGATTGTCTGATAAAAACACGTCTTATCGTTACTAGTTTGTTATTTAAACTGAAGACATACTCTTTATTAAATTGTCAAGACCGCTGGGAATGGCTGGTTCTTAGTTGTAAGAACTTGTGGCCAGACCCATGTGCCTGTAAAAAAATAACCATTTAAGTGTTTTTAATATTTGTCAATGTGTTATTCACGAATTTCGGCAATAAAATATATCTAAATTAAGTAATCAATAGGCGAGATTCTTTCATATCAATTGATGAATCAACAGTCAATCTAGATAAGCTCACAATTATTTGAATAAATCGATAGAGGCGGGACCAAGGACATTTAGCGCCGCCCCCTGTTTGACATTGATAAATTCCGCTAAACCCTTAAATACATTTGAAGAGAGTTGTTTAAGCCAATTTTAATGGATTTACCGCCGATAAACAAACCAAGAAAATATTTAGAGTCAACACCAGTTAAACAAAGCCAGTAATGACTCTTTGCGTAATCGAACGTGCGTTTAATTGATCCAAGTTGTTCGTAATAAAATAAATAACAAATGACAAATTAAAACATTTTGTAAAAAATATCAGTGGCTCGTTTGAAGCATGATTTCCTTTCATACAACTTTTGTCTAGCATACTAAACCACTGTGGATTATCCAAGAAAAAGTAAGAAACTTATTAAAGCTAAATCTATATGAGAAAAAGATGAAGTAACACAACACAAATAAGGACGAAGAATGGAATGGATACTGGCGATTGACATAAGATTGGTGAATAAATGATAATAAAATATCCGTAATACGAATTACAAACAGTTCTATTTGGATAAAGTCCGGCGGCTCTTATTCCGGATGATACATGATTTCCGTGCTATAGATCCGAGAATCGGTTTACCCTTTCCCACACACAATCATTCCGCGGGAGACGTCTTTTAAAAACAATTAGGTAAATACAAAATTATGCTGAATAACTACATAAATGAGTGTAGAATTATTGACTTTAATTGAAAACATGGTTGCAAAAGGATAACTTGCTCTTTATTAGCAAGTTTATCTTTTTGTCACAATGTTTTCAAAAGTCGTCTGATGTAGGCCTATAGGCTTTAGAAAGCGTCTGTTTGTGTGAAAGGATTAACCCTTTTCCCCATATAGACGCTTTCTGAAGCCTTTGCAGCAGACGGCTTTTTAGAAACATTGTGACAAAAGAAGAAATTGCTCAAAACGAGCAATTTCTTCTTTTGACACAATGTTTTCAACTTTTAGTCATAGGTTATCCATTCAATTATTTTGACATGTGTTCAAAGTCGTCTGCTGCAAAATTGTCGTTTGAGGGAAAGGGTTTTCTTGGAGCAGTATGTTATCTCTTTGTTTATCTGGAGATATGTTGCTTTGTTATCTGGAGATATGTTGCTTTGTTATCTGGAGATATGTTGCTCCATTTCCATACACATGTCAGCAACGAGGTAAAACAAATACTAACCCTTTCCCTCATACAGCAATTCTGCAGCAGACGACTTTGAACATATTTTGTCGAAAAATAGAAAGCATCTATATGAGGGAAAGGGTTAATGAATCAAACATATGTCAGATTCAGCACAAGGAGACAAATATAACAACTTTTCTATCACATGAATAAATATATGCATTTTGAATAAATATAATAGCCTCTATTGAGCATTGGTACATTTTACAGCACTACATCTATATTGAAAGTAACAAACATTTATAGCTTGTATTTATATATATATATATATATATATTTACATTCGCACTTGATTTTCTGTACAATTAAATTGTTTGCATGAACCAGTCGACTTTCATGGCCTCTGTAGGGAAAATGACGTCATTGTTTATTTCAATATCACGATGTCATTTAACCAATGATATACAACGTTACAAATATCAGCTTTTCATTTAAACAAACGTATGTTGTCAATAATTTCTTCATTGTTATTAAAGACTTCTTCGCGGTGTTTGAGGTCGAATAATATAAAGTAATGAAAAGGGTAAAATGTAAATATAAGGATTGATTCTTCCTTTTCGTGCAGTATGAACGCACGAAAAATAAGAATTAAATATATAATCTTTAAATCATTTAAATACTTAAAATCTCTCATTGGATTACTACATATATATTTAATTCGGTTGATTCCTAAATATATAATCAAAGCATTTTACCCAATTGCTGATAAAAATTAGTTCAGACCCTTATGCACTGAAAACATCTGAGGGAAATAATGGACATCAGAATAAATGAGCAAGTCAATTTTGACCCTAGAGAAACACTGTGGGAAAAAAATGAAAAGCTTTGATTTGGATAATCTCTCATTTGACCACAATTGCCTTTAAAGATAACTAATGAAGAGATATGTAAAGCTCTATCCAAGAAAGGGTTATAAGAACAGACCTGGGCTTTAAACAAAGTGACAGGCTACAACAATAAATACAGACAAATGTTCCCTTTATACTCTCATGAAAACACACAAAACTACAAGCGCGTTTGAATGTAAATTGTGTCGTCTGTCAGGCCACAGTGTGACACAGACAGACAACTGAGACCATTTCTTCAGTATGCTCATACACATTAATGACGTAATTATGTGACACCAAAATACTTTCAACCTTATCTTTCAACCTTCAACTGAACTGTTTTGCATTAAAAGCCATTAGCACACATATACAAATCCTTCTAAAATAAACATTGAAACTCTTTTGCATTACCTTATTCTTAACTCTTTCCCATATACAGGAAGACTAATAAAGATGACTATGAAAACATATGGGCCGAAATACAGAAAATATCTAAGATAAATGTATTAATATTGAATAGAGTTGACAACTAAGAAGCAAACGAAGAAATGGCTCATTACGAGTAATTATTCCATTTGCTGCCACATTATTTTTAGAAGTCGTCTGCAGCAAAGGCATCAAACCCTTTCCCACATACAACAAATCTGCAGCAGACGCCTTTGAAAACATCTTGGCAAAAACCTATGTAAATGAAAGTATAATCAATCAATAATGTTTTCAAAAGTCATATGTTGCAGAGGCATCAAAATGTGAATAAGGGACAGGGTTTAACAACTTAACACGTGTGTTAAGCCATTAAAACAGACCTATGCAACTCACATAAATTGGATAGGACAAAAAAAAGTAACAAAAAAACTCTGAAATGACCAAAAACAAATAAGTCTACCTTGATAATATCATGCTTATTTCAATTATAATTCTAAAATTGACGATTTTTTTTTTAAATGGCTAGCGTTAAACATTGCATTACTTTGAAATCTGTAACAATTTTATAATATCATTTGGTTGGCGATAATAAGCCAAGCAGCCCTGACAATTTGCAAGTTGCTCCTGGTGGACTCTTTACAATTACATGAAAAGAGGAGGAGTAAGACCCATAATCCTTTACACATTTTGACAAATCTGCGGTAAAAGATTTTAAACATTTCCCACATACAGACACTTTTTGATGACTCTACAGCAAATGACTTTTGAAAGCATCATGGCAAAAGGAGAAATTGCTCTGTTATGACAATGCAGGTGACATTATATTATGATTCCAAATAAACATATAGGTTTATACATGGACGGTTTAGAACACGCATTTGGTGATGAAAGTAAATGTAAAGCAATATGATAGATTGCATGATCAAATGATTGGAGTTTCTCACAGCTTTTCAACAATTTTTCAGTCATATCACAGCTGTCAGTTTACCTTCTTATGCAAATCCTGGTTTTCTCACACAACTGTCTTTCAAAGCAACTGACAGCTTTTCCACATATATTGTCAGCTGATTGGTGAAATACCAATAACACTAGTCACATCAATATTACAGAGGATAAAGCACAATACTATGGCCATTGAAAAAATTATCAATGAGCAAAATATAGATCTTATCCTCATAGATACCCTACAAAATGTGGCAAAAGATTCAGTTAATTTCAATGACAGCATATCAAGGGTCTGTATGTATTCAAAGTATAACAGTCTTAATTCACCCTCTCCTTAACACATTTTTCTATTAACAAAACTTGAAGCTGATGAGTATTTGAAAACATTGAAGGAAAAGTAGAAATTGCTTTTTCTAACATTGTTTGCTATGTTTAGAAATTGATTACAGGGTTTCCACAGTTATTGAGTCTTCTGGTGCAAAAAGGTACAGGTTGGTTGTTGTTAACTTGGTTGATTCAGGTCAGTCTATGCCAACTAGTATCTTTTTCCACCTACAGGCTCAGATAAAATTAACTCCCTTAAAATTTAAAAGACCAAATGAATGATCCGTGATAACTCACAGATATTGAACCGAAACATTGGTCAATCTCAATAACCCTCATGTCTCTTGCACATGCAGTCATTTGTCAATCTCAATAACCCTCATGTCTCTTGCACATGCAGTCACAGTTTGAAGCATATGCAGCAGACAACCTTTGAAAACATTGTAGCAAAAGGAGAAATTGCTCTAATCAATCAACTTTTCTTTTTACACCAATGAATTCAACATTTTGAAGTTATTATAGAGATTAACCCTTTCCCTCATATAGACGCTTTCTGACGCCTCTGCAGCAGACGGGTTTTTGAAAAACATTTTTAGTCATAGGTTATCCATTCAATAATAGAGATTTCCTATTTTTTGAAAAAATATGTTCAAAGTCATCTGCTGCAGAATTGTCGTATGAAGGAAAGGGTTAATGTGATGTTCCATAGTTTTGATAAGATGTTTCAAACTTATCTGCTGTGTATATGATCTAAATAAGAAAAGGTTAAATTCTATGCCCCCGTCTTCCTGATACCACAATTACATGTGAGTCTAGCATGTCCGTGGATTCGTTTCTTGCATACATGACAGGTCTCCGTATGTTTGGAAGTGCTATCTGTTTTTATCTTTGTACCATTGATATTGAAGCCATAGCTGTCATCCATTGGACTGGTGAAAGGCCTGGGTAAAAAATATATCAAATTGAACAATGTCACACAATAACAATCAGACCCTTATAGGTCTAGATGAACCTGAAAAAGTTGTTCTTTTTCAGACAATATCTATAAATATCTTATAATTTATATATATATTCACTTCATGAAACCCAATGTTATCACTAAGAATATCAGTAAATGATTATATATCATCAAACCTGATTTTTAACTAAAGCTCTGTCAGACATTATGAAATTACCAAAATTGCGCAAACATCCGTTGAGTTAGTTGTTTGGTCTTGAGTGTTCTACAAAGACTATGCATGCTGATTCTCATCTATGCTGGTTGTAAAGCTCTGGAGGTTATTGAATGAAAAAATCTACCAAAGTTGTCTGCTGCACATTAATCATATGTGAGAAAGGGTAATTACCTCCACAAATTGAAGTATGATAAAAATGTTCAAAATCTAGTGGAGAGATATGATCCAACATTATGTCTTGTCATCAATATAATAATCACATAATTACCAAACTTCATTAATATATCTTAACTCTTTCCCTCGTACAGATGCATTTTGAAACCTCTGCAGCTGAAGACTATGAAAATATTGAGACAAAAGGATAAATTGGATTGTCTATTACAACTTGGCAATTTAGATTGTAGTTTTACACAGATCGACACTTTTTACAAATCACTTACAAAAGTCTGTTATGAAGATATTCATAAAATGCAAGAAGATCTGAATTTTAACGATTCACAAATGCCAATTTGTACCTTTTTGAATGAACAAGCTTATATGACACTGCATGATTAGATCACCCTGTACATCTGCTTCATCTCTTCGATGCTCTTATGTTCATGCTAACATTGTAGAACTTAATCTGACTGTGCTGATGCCCAACAAAACTGTTTGCATGGATTCGCTTATATATTCTACATAGTTGTCTCAATTTCTCTTAAATTGACAGGAAACAAACGATATACCATCCCATCCTATCCAATCACACTACTTACTTGTCAGTGTTGCGTGTGCTGTATTTACCACTTTGACTTCTAGTAGAAGGGGCTGTTTTTGTTTTAGGAATGTACGGCTTCCCAGAATCTGAAAATATATTATAGTTTTATCAATACATGATATATTATTTATTACCCTTTCCCACAAACAGACACTTTTTGACGCCCCTGCAGCAGATGAATTCTGAAAACATTGTGACAAAAAGAGAAATTTCAATTCTTTTCAATAATTTAACTTTCACTTATAGAAATCTGTCATATTTTTGCCAATCTGATTTCAAAGTCGTCTGCTGCATATTTTTTGTATGTAGGAAGGGGTTAAATCTTTCCAAATTCAGATTCATGATTTGTGATGTCTGCAGCAGAAGATATTGTCAAGCCATGAATGTTCAGCCGATAAATCAAGGGCTATAACTCCTTGAGACACAAGTTCAACCCAAAGCTAGGCCATTTTTTCAATAATTGACAAAAGTTCCTGTGATAAGCGTCATTTGTCTTCCTACAAATTGTCTAAAAATTGTTAATTTAGCCAGATGCCAAGGGAAAATGACAGATGTACTTACTGTTATGTAAGCTAGGAGGTTTTAAGTTAAATTTTTCCTCCATTTCTTTAACAGCTGTAAACATTGTCAGAGACATTTACATACAAAAGGATAACATCTTTGTTCAGTCATGATATAAACGGAAATGCAAAATCTTCATTTGACAAAAATCATGAGAATTTCTAATCACTGGCACCTACAGCTTTCAGTCAACTTTCGAAAACTTTGCATGATTTTGTTTTTCAACCACATTTACTTCTCCTTTTACTTTTGTGTAATAGCTTCATATTCCTTTATTCTCCGCATTTTATCATCCTTATTACAGATACATTCCATTTGAAAAAGTATAAAACTGTTATAACACTGAATGACCAAAAGAAATATGATCGAAAGACATGATATAAGAAAGATTTATAATATAAAATAAAGGTAGGAAAAATACAGTCGACTCAAAAGACTGTTGAGCATTTATTTAACAGTAAACCTTATTAACCTCTCCCATATACAGATGTTTCTGATGCCACTACGGCAGACAACTTTTGAAAACATTGTGACAAAAGGAACAATTGCTCATGATAGGCAATTTCTCCTTTTCAACTTTATTCAATATTTTTTCTTTTAATTACTAGTGTTCCCAAACTTTTTATTAAATGTTTTCAAAGCTATCTACTTCCAATTGGGAAAACATAAAGATGCTCAACTTTGCTAAATTTCAAGTGTTTAGTGATAAAAATTGCTTGGGACTGCCTATATCAATAACCAATTTGCACAAATCTGTTATAAAATAAAAGGAGGTGGGAGTGGGGGTGGGTATTTGACTAAATTATGTATAAGAATTACGGAACTTGGTCAGTGATGCCTTCTTTATTGTTTTTAAAAATGTCTGACAATGTTGTGAAATCTTGTCAATAGGCTCAAACAGCTAATCGTATGTTCCCTAAAGACAAGATTTCAAGATGGCAAGCTCATCCAGGATTTTACAATCTTCTAAATTAACTAATTAACTAATCAAATCCGGCCAAAATGACCCTTTCTCACTAACTGATGCATTTTGATGCATCTGCAGTATACAAATTTTGAAAACATTGTTAGAACAGAAGAAATTGATCATTATGATATTGGAATGGGTTTTCGTACACAATAATTACATAGGGATACCGTTTAACCTTGCAGGAAGAGAAGTATTCATTTGTATGGAGCAGTATCTTCTCTTTCCACAATGTTCAACATTCCTCTGCAAGAAGGAGCAAAACATCCAATGCATCAAGAGGTTAAAACCACCAAACAGGAAAATTAAGGCTATAGTTAAATCTTTTCCACATACGACATATCTGCAGCAGACAACTTTGAAAACAACTGGACTTTTGAGCAATTTCTTCTTTTGTCACATTGTTTTCAAAAGTCGTCTGCTGCAAAGGGGTCAGAAGGCGACTATATGTGGCAAAAGGGTTAAGTATCAAGCAAAGCTTTTAGAACATAACTAATTCAAATTGTCTTGAGATGAGTAGAGAAACCATTACTAGCTCATATGTAGCTGACCATGAGTCATATGTCACATTTATCTTTTATCTTGTTTCTCTTATCATAAAGTAGTCTATAGTTTGATGTCTCTTCAGGTCATACCAAACTTTCAATGGTCTGTTACATTGAGTGAACTGTCTTAACTCTTGCAGGGCACTTTAGGGAATCGGTTAAAGAATAACTACTAGCTGGAGTCCTGGGTTGACTTGCAGCCCTTACAGCAGAATACACTTTGAAAATGCATTTTTCCTATCGTACTACTGCCAGTATTTTTGCTGAAATAACTTAGAGATGTAAAACCAAAATAAATTGAATTAAATTGAACTCTTTGGTTTGTTGTTTCATGATAACAGTATATATTTATTAGAGGTAATTTTGTTAAAAAAATACACACAAAACATGTTATTTGTCAACTCCCATGGAATTTCGATTTAATTTGATTCATAGGTTCTTAACTTAACATCATGACATTTTTATCCTGACAGGATCTAAAACTGATTTTGATATTGGAAACTTAACCCTTTTCCTCATACGGCAATTATGCAGCAAACGACTTTGAACATATTGTATCAAAAAAGGGAAAATCTCTTAAATTGCATGGATAACCTATGACTAAAAGTGGAAAACATTGTGGCAAAAGGAGAAATTGCAGGTTTTGTGAAATTTCTTCTTTTGACACTGTTTTCAAAAAAGCCGTCTGCTGCAAAGCGTCTTTATGAGGGAAAGGGTAAATAGAATCAAAGAAGTCTTAGGTTACATTTTTCTGGGCATTTGGTATTTTCAGGGGACCTCAGAAATAGCAGAATAAACAGAAATGCAATATCCACAAAATGAAGTGCTATTACTTTATCTTACTGCAGGTTAGTTTTCAAGTTGTGTGTGTGTCATATAGCCATGCAGTCAATGGTTTGTAAATTTAGGACTGATAATAACTGTTATCAGCAGTCACTGTTTACTTGTGATTTGTGAAAATGATAGGAGATAACCTGTGACAAGTTTGAAACCAGCCTTGACACAAGAAATCCTTCCTTAACCCTTTTCCACTTGTAGACGCTTTCTGACCTATTTGCAGCAGGCGACTTTTTTTGAAAACTTTGTGACAAAAGAAGTAATTGCTCAAAACAAGCAATTTAAACTTTTGCCACTCTGTTTTCATCTTTTTTCATCTTTTTTTCAGTAATTATACTTTTATTTATAAAGATTTTCCATATTTTTGCATCTTTTTTTTCAAAGTCGTCTGCCGCAGATTTGTTGTATGTGGAACAACGTTAAGAGATTTTAAAATTCATTAAATATCATTTTACTCAGTTCGGACTGGCATGATTTTGCTGGATGGTTCTTCAACTAGATGTTAAGGAGATCTTGATCAGACTGCATTGAGAAGCAGACTGATCTGTATCCTTTTTGCTCGCAATGTACTGAAAGACGTTTTTACTGTGTTCAACTCAATATGCAATGTACTGAAAGACGTTTTTACTGTGTTCAACTCAATATGCAATGTGACCAATCCTGTTGAACATCTAGGGTTTGACGATAATGTGAAAAATGGGAGAAATTGTACATGTGGGTTTCTGAAATATTACCGGTAATTAGAGAAATTACTCCTTTTCTTCCACAATGTTTTCTTGAATCATAGGTTTTGTCCATGTTTTCCTTTCCTTGATATCACAGGGTTAATATTTTTCAATTTATAGAAAAGTGTAAAATCTGTGAGGGATTTGTTAAATCATAAATCTATCTGATATTGTTACGTACGTTACATATTTTAAATATCAAAAGGATTAATGAACTGAAAATTTACACCATGCAATGTCTTGAGAGTTCCTGCTGTATCTCTTATGTACTTAATATTATTTATAGAAAATTAAAATAAGGTTAACCCTTTCCAACATACAACAAATCTGCAGCAAACAACTTTGATTACATATCAAGTTACATATTATAGGCAAACATAATGGAAAATCTTTATAATTGAAAGTTAATTTATTGAATACAGTTCAAAACTTTAAAGGAATCCGCTGTGGACTGGTTGTTAGTGTCGGGGATTTGAAAATGGTCATCCCGGGTTCGATCCCCAGTTGTGGCATGACGTTCATGTTGATCGAAGTGCCTTTAACCCTTTCCTTCATATAGAAAACATAGTGACAAAAGAAGAAATTGCACAAAACATGCAATTTCTCCTTTTGACACAATGTTTTCCACTTTTA
>JAUELF010274244.1:0-10712 GCA_031471495.1 Clinocardium nuttallii | reverse complement strand
ATCATTATGAGACAAATTCTGCATGTTTTAAATTTCCGTTAGCCTCAACATCGGTTTAATCTGTTCATTATACTTTTCCTCCTATATATGGTATATATTTTGTAACATAACATCTAGGGGTAAATACAAATAACTGAATATTGTGGGGAGGAAACTATATATATATTGTTTATATTATGGGCCGGTGGCCTAACTATTTTGAAATAAAATATTTGAACTTGAACAAAATATGTTCAAAGTCGTCTGCTGCAGAATTGTCGTATGCGGGAAAGGGTTTAATTACAGTGGACTCGCGATAACTCGAACATGGGAAAAGTCGAATAGCTCGTCCTTATTCAAAGGTATGATTCTACCTTATCTCGTTACCTGTACACGGATTTGTCTTTTGAAAAAAAAAAGTAGTCTATACAAGCAATCAGAACTGCCTATGTGATTTACTGGCTTCCATGATAAGCACTTAAGTATGAATCAATTACAATGCTGACAAAATATGAATTCATTTAGTGTAATTACACCGATCACTCGAAGTTATTTGTGTGTCCATTGCGGGTTCGAGATATCCCGAGTCCACTGTATCTATAATGAGAACATCTACTAGAACTATGTATAAACAAATCCCTACATTATATATATATATATATTTAACATTTATAACTCATTCATTGCCAAATTTAAGAAAACCGACTATTCCATTGTGATGGCGATTAATAGAAAAGTTGATAAAATTCAATATATAAGTGGCAAACAATGTAGATTTCAGGCGAGACAGCTTATAATGAACCTTTAGTTGACTTTCACAGCGAAATGGTAAGTTCCAAAAGTACATCCAACAGCATTCAAATATTAAAGCATTTAGTAACATTGTCAATGATATAAGTATCTAGTAATTGAGATACGTGGCACTTTACAAAAATAAATAAAATGAGCCGTCCAGCGAGAAAAGCAACACTGTGGACTGCGTAAAGAATCGACCCGAATCGGCATAAGCATGTAGCGCAGGCTAACCCGGACAGATTCTTTTCGCCTCATGTGGGCTTTTTTCAGGAATCATTACGCAATACCTCTAACCCCCTGATACGGAATGTGTCGGCCCGGATCAGTCTGCACGGATTGCGCATGCTGATCTGGGTTTATACATTACGCAGAGGCCATATTGTTGGTTTTCTCGCGGGACGGCTCAAATATAGACAGTGACAATCTTCCACATCCTCAAAGAATCATACATGTTTAAGAGCTTTTATTTACACAAAGAGCAAAAATAGAAAAATATTCATAACCAAATATTAGCGAGCATCTGTATCTTAATCCTTTCTCACTGTACTTTCCTTACTTGTCTTATTGAGGAATTACAATGATAATTTATACCAGAAACACACGAGCCATTCCACGAGAACACACACATTATGGACTCTGCTAATGAACCCATCCAGATCAGCATGCAGGCTAATGCGGGCCGACACGTTCCGTCTCAGGGAGATAGAGGTATAGAGAAATCATTTATGAAACAGGAAATCCAATGGAGGCGAAAAGTGTCTCTCCGGATTAGCTTGCGGGGCATGCTTAGGCTGATCAGGGTAGGTACTTTTACGCAGAATCTCGTAATTCGGCTCAAATGTTTATTATTACAACGGATACTTTAGTCCCATATTTTTGCAAACAATTTTTAATAGCCTTCCTAAATGTTAATTAAAAAGTTACATGTTCGGTAGGTAGCATATATGTTATAAATTTAGTTCAATTCAGTCATTTGCCACAAGAAATCATTATAGTTGCTCCAATTTACTCATCCTTTTTTTAAAACTTCAATAATTTATCACTCATTTGTAGTTTATCAATATACTGATTTTATTCCACGTGATTAGTCTAAAAATCCATAAATATTCCATTATTGAAGGATTTGAAAATAAGGCCGTTATGTTAAATATTCCATAATTAGAGGATTTGAAAATGAGGCCAAGTCTAAAATATCCATCATGAAATATTCCATAATTGGACGATTTGAACATGAGGCTAAGACAAAAAAAATAACCATACATATTTCTTAATTGGAGTATTTGAATTTGAGGCTTAATCCAAAATATCCATAAATATTCCATAATTGACAGACTTGGAAATGAGGCTCAGTCTAAAAAGTCCATAAATATTCCATAATTAGACGATTTGAAAACGAGGTTAAGTCTATAAAGTTTCATATTTGAACGGTATGTGACATACGTATCTGTTTCAAGTACAGTGTGACGGATTATTTAAATCCTTCAGAGTTTAACCTCCCTATTTAATTAAGCGATGTAATGCTTTAATTATAAACAATATGAGTGAGTTCTATGTATCGTAAAGAATACTATTTTATCACATAAATACTCTTATTTTCAATTTGAGATTTATAAGAAATGTCTTAAAAATATATGATGATGAATACTCATATCACTTTTACGAATGCATCAACAAAAATATTTCAATTTTCGAATTATATCCAATCAGAGCATAGTCTGCGAGCCTGAAAATCGCCCATGAAATGACTTCCGGAAAAAGGCCATACTGATTTGATTTTACCATTGAATTCTGATATATGTTTTAATCTTGACTAAAGATGTTATCTAATTACTCGCAAAAGCGCTGCTTTATGCTCGTTATTACGTGAGGTAAGTCGGTCTATTACGGTTTTAGATAAACCTTTCTTGTCATCGTACAATATATATATATATTAACAGGTATATACCTCGTTATACTATGTGTGCCTGTACACATTTGGTTTTAGACAGCGAGGATTTCTCAATGGAAAGTGAATTGGCCGATGTGATATGACTTAACAGGTTTTGAAAACGACGATTAACCCAACTCAAACCATCAATTTATTTATTTAACATCTGAATAATAAAGCTAAACTTATCAAAACAAATTTAAATTGGTTGAGACCGTTTAGATTAAACATTACATAATGAATATACAATACATCGTTCGGATAGAAAGGAAACCGGATGTTTTCAGTTATTTCAACCGCATTGAAAATCCCTGCGGTAATTTTAGTAGAACGATTCACATGCAAACAACTGTAAATGCGCATAAATATACTTATCATAACAAACAGTCAAGCTGTAAGCATTGTTGGGTTAGTATTTGTATGTACAGTGCATACTATCTGGTATGTGTTTTCCCCATGATATACCAATGAAACCCGATAAAGTCTCGTTTATTTATAACCACAATCTCATATAAAATCCAGAACATAACTTCGCCAGCTCGATTATATATCTAATGACTACTCAACATAGATAAAAGAACTTTGATAGGCTGACTTAAATGTTAATATGAGGCGACCTACATGTACATGGTGCAGTCATAAGATTAGAGAATATTAGTTCGGGTTTATATATATATACTACTTGAAAACATGTATACTAGTGTGGAAATAACCAATGTACATTATATTCTCCTTCAATACAAGTAAAATAGTGCTGAAATAACCAATGTACAGATATACTTCTTGCAAACATATATATAGGTGTCAAAATTAACAAATGGACATAGCCACTCCTGCAATACATATATAGGCCGAGCCCGATAGTTCAGTAGTTAAAGACGTGCGCTTTCAAACCTGGAATAGTGGGTTCGAACTTCAACTAAGCTAACATTTATTCTGACGTTAGACAAAAGTCAATGCGACAAGCGTCATCCGTCTTCCACCAAAAGATGCGTTATAGCTTGGAAAGACTGTTGGGTGGAGTACTTTTGTGAGAAACCGGGAAATACATGGGCAGGTGAACCAGCCGCCTTGATATTAATGACAATTCCTTAAATAACCTCAATCAAATATGTTGACATAAGTTATGGGAACATATATATTGTAGTGTTGAAGTGAATTAATTATATTTAATCTCCTTGGAAATATATATAATAGTGTTGAAATAGTGATATACATATACTTGAATATATGAATTATAGTGTTTATTTAATAGTGTTAAAAATAAATAATGGACATATGAAACTTCTTTAATACGTGCACACAGTGTTAAACTAATTAATGGACATGTACACTCCTTTTATACATGTATAATAATCAAGTTGCATTAGGGCAGAGTGCAGATCTATATATGTATATTGACACAGACTCATCTAGGTCTACATATCCTCTATTGATTCGCACAAACTTGCAAAAAACATATATCGATCAGTCCAAGCTTTGTTAAGCATTGATTATTTCCACTCACGCCAAGAAATTTTGTATTTTACTAAACAGTTTGTACATGTAACCAGTACATATGTTTACAACAAAATTGTAGTGCATGTAAGTTTCACATACGTATGCTTTGTTGATATCGTCTAAATTGCTCAAGGTACAATATATCACGCAAATGAGGCACACTTTCAATAACTCATCTGAAATGGGATTTGAAAATCAGTAGAGAAAACGAAAAAGGACATAAACCATGGATATGCCTGTTTGTCATACAATTCCATGTGCGAAGAAATATTACTCTATCATTATCATAATTATTTACTAAAAGCCCTCAATGAATGCCAAGGATTGTTTCATGATTCATATTGACTTTTAACATTATGACCCAAATGCAATGGAAACCTCTTATTATCATCATAGTCGATTAAGAACAAACATATCAACAAGTTTCAAGAATGTGTTTATTATAAAAGTGGTCTCTGACCTATTGTCCTTGATTGTCGTACCGTGTAACATAGCATTATCTTAGTGTTAAAGGGTAGTCACTTAGAGTCCGAAAACGATTGAATTAGATTGTTCCATTGTGTCAATGATTTAATGACCCCCACCCCCAAAATGAATAGAAACATTCAGTTTTGCGTTGTCATGTTTAAGTGAAAATCTTAAAGGTGCTGAACTCTGAGTATAGATATTATAGTCAATGTTTTCAAACTGTACAAAATTTGTCTTGAAATATAAGAATCATAATTTTGAGATTAAATTAAAATATTAACTTCACTTTCAAGATAAAATTAAAATAATAACTTCACTTTCAAGTACATTAAAGGTGAATCCTCCGATATACATTATTTAAGGGCAGGTGATTCCCAAAGATCTATTGTGGGCCCGTTTGTCTTGTATACGTAAAATACAATTTGATATACAAAGGGAGGCATGAACTAAGACATTAATAGACTATAATGTATCTTGCATCTGGTACAACAACAACCGAGTAGTGTCATAACTATTTCCAATGGCGTATTTTACAGACCTTCCAGCTCAGATTCTCTCAGACACCTATATATGTCTCGCTATTGATACAAGCAGTTCTGATGACATCAAACCTTGAGATTTTAACTTGAATGTAATACAAAACAGTACAATCGTTATGTTATCAGTTGGATATCACACAATGTTTTGACAACGGTTGTACGGAGCCGCAACGGCGATCATTGCGCTCCCAATGCGCTTCTATCGCGTCAATCGGCGTTTGCATGACTATGAACCAACCCAATAATATGTCATATGCAAATAAATGGAAGAATGGAGAACTGTTGGAGATATCGTTTGTATATGTAGTGCAAAACAACACGCCGTCAGCGCAATGCGCGCGTCGTTGCAACTCCATGAACGCAGTGGAATCGCCGTGAGAGCGCAGACAATCGCCAACTAGAACTGCGTAATAACGCGGTTGAATGCCATAGAGCTCCGTAGACACGCCAAGGTTGCCGTTAGAACGCCGTGAAAACTTCATTAAAAATATCAATTGTTCGTGCGGTCTCACAGCGCTCTGGGAAACAACGCCGTGCAATCGCAGAGGCAACGCGGTTAGGTGTGACAGGGGTTTTAGTTTATATTGTGTATATTAGCATTAGAAGGCTACTTTATTGCAATGGATTTCATTGCTTTAATAAAATACTTCTTTCAAATCAGAACATTATTGGCCTAAAAACACGAAATCTCAGGACATTTGAGTTAACTTAGAGGCCCAATTTTACTGCAATAGATGTCAATGCTTTGATGAGTCATTTTTTACAATATAAAGCAATATATTGACCTCCTTTATTTATTTAGTTTGTCCTACTTTCTTAGCTTGTACTATGATGCATTTCTGGAGGCATACTTAATTTATAAATTCATAAGGCATTGTATTTATAATAACATCATGGTACTATGTATATGGGACTGTTGAATTTCTTAGTTAAGAATGATAACCGAAATGTCCCCTTGGACCTTAGATATTCATAATATCCTAAAATGCTCAGATTTCAAGGGAGAGGGGTATACATAAACACCTAGTTCGCTTGAGACATAGGATATTTAGAATCTCCCTAAAAATAGAACCCCCTCCTGTCAAATCCTGACTACGCCACTGTGTCCCATCCTTTGTTAGAAATTCCACTTCATAAAATCTTAGGCTCAATAATCTGAGAATTAATGTTTGTGGAACTGACATTTTTATTTAATCATTTCTACCATCTGTTTTAAATGCGTGGAATGCTCTTCCTAAAAAATGTCAAGAGTGCGGGGAAAAAACAATATTTTCTTAAATGTAGATACTATAGTACGATTAGAAATCATTTATTTCTTGAAGTACTTAAACTGGCAGCGTACAGCTCAAACATCACTGTTGGTGACGAAACTTTCATTTGCAGACACTGAAAGATATTTAAAAAACATATTCTCTTGAAGTGGCATTTCTATCCAGAGGGAAATTCATGTAAACAAATAGTTTTCCTAACCAAAAATAAGAAGCTGAATGGGTTTGGGATTAATCACAAACATGTTACACAAGAGCACTCACTCACGAATTATACTTTTCTCCAATCAGGATTTTAGAAGCGGATCCATTCATGTTCATTTTTATTCCAGAATGTATTTAAAGGTTGGATGTCATATATACACTGTGGTGAGATAAAATGTACATTACTGTTATAAAAACACACCCACTTCAACGAGGCATACACAATGTATACACAATAAGTATGTATGTCTAGTGCTTTAAAAGTAATATAAATGCTCTATATGGAGTTACAGACAACTAACATTACCTTTTTTCCATAGATTTCTGTTACATACCTGAACTCATCTTAAGTTACACAATACTTAAATGTTTAGTGTTTGGTGTTAAACGCCGCTTTCGGCACGTTTTGTGTTATATCACCGTTTCATCGGTAAGTTACCAGTCCTACTGGTCTATTTATCCTGACATCAGCCAGTCAGTCGTTATGTTAACCATGAAACCCTCATCGTCACGAAAGGCAGCAAATACTACCATGTTTCCATGTTTAATGGGGGTATAACCTGGAAATGGATCAAACCTGTGACTGCCCGCACCCGAGGTGGACGCTCTACCATAAGACCATCGAGGCGGTCAAATAAATGTTTATCTAGTGCTAAACTAATTATGATGATTTACGGTATTTCACAAGTAAATATCATTTTCTTATTTCATAATAATAAGAATCTTGATCAGCATATACTTATGCAGTATGATCAGGGTATTCACTATTAGGAGATAAGAAAATGTTAATTCACTGTGAAATACCTGAAATCATATATATCTCATATACATCATAATTGTATAATGCTTTAACACTAGATAAACAAAATCATTTTGTAGCTGTGCTTCAATGAACTATATTTAGTTATATGAGCTATTTTCATAATAGTTGACTTGTGTACATTTTATCCCCACAATGTTTGTATGGGACCGAAACCTTTAATGAGGTATATTTATTTACCGTTATATCTTGCTTTACCTTAATCGGTACCTACCGAGAAAGGAAAAACTATTCTAAATAAATAATTAAAATATGGTAAGCTTTCTTAAACTACAGTCTAATTAGTTTAAACATATTTTATTCTATATAGTAAGGCACACAAACACCAATACAAACAATACGTGCGAAAAGGATTATAACGAAAGCTAAAAGCTTATATAGTCCCTCTCCATAATTAGAATTAGAATCAAACAATTTTCCCCACAAAGGTTTATAAGGGAAAATAATTGTTATTTTACTCCTTTTTTTATGAATTTCATTAAAAATGCAACTTTAACAATTTTTCGGCAATATAATCAAAATCAAATTAATTAATAGTGTGTCCCCTCCGGAGTTGGTCCCTGAACAGGAAAAGCCCAACCCTCCGAAACGATATTCTAGTGTTACCAGAAGTAAACAAGTGTTGGAGCTACAAACACTAAATAGTCCTCCATTTACAGCTTCCTTCATCCCTTTACCAAATGACCACTCACCCTCATCCTGCTCCATGTAACCCTGACTTGACCCTTCATCCCTTTACCCTTTGCCTACTCATACTCATCCTTCTCCGGGTAACCCTGACTCTTCACCCCTTTACCCTTTGCCCACAAATAACGGTCCTGCTCCAAGTATCCCTAACCCTCCATCCCTTTACCCTTTGACGACTCATATGCATACTGCTTCAGTTAACCCTGACCCTTTATTCCTTAACCCTTCGCCCAGTCAACCTCATCCTGCTTCATGTAACCCTGACCCCTCATCCATTAACCCTTCGCTCACTTACCCTCATCACTTCGCCTTCTAACCAACATCACACTCCAGTTAATCCTTTCCCGTCAATCCTTCATCCTTCGGCCCTTACCTATTTGAATGTCAGGTAACCCTGGCCCTTCATCCATTCACCCTTCTCCCTCCTCATGTTGTCTCTACCCTATACACAGTCAGCCGTTTTGTGCATCCAGCCAATTGGCCGTTGCAGTCGTATGCTTAACCAAGTAACAAATCTTTACAAGGAGTTCCTAAGCTTCCCCTTTTCTCTGGTGAAGGGAAGAAGATGTTGATTTCAACGTGTGGAAGTGGAGATCAATTGTATATGGGGGCTGGCATCTATGCCGACCTGCTTATAATGGATTGCCAACACTACCTGCAAGGTATTCAGAAGTTGGAACAACTATCAGATATGATGAAGGCCTTCGACAGTAGCATATGAACAGTAGAAAGGGGATTGATTGGAGGAACTAGAGGCCTACGTCCAATTGGAATAGGGGATGGAAAGGACAGAACACTTCTGAAAACCAAGGCTAGAACACTTAACAGAACCAAGACCAGAATGCAAGCCCTTTAAACTCCAAGGCTTCTTCTACTCGGGACCGGTAGAAGAAAAGTATTATGGCACGGGTCCGCCAACCATCGTTCTAGTGGATAGTACAACTGCAACATAGGTTTCAGTCAATGGGAAGATCACCAGGGCATTTCTTGATACAGGGTCAATGATAACCACTTTGAGTAAATCATTGTTCTTCCGTCTTGATCATAAACCTGAATTGCTACCACTGTCGGATTTGTGTCTAAAGGGTGCAAATGATACTGCAATACGCTATATTGGTTAGTCAGTCCTAGAAGTCTCTAAACCAGCTTTGTCACCTGGTTCAGTGCTTGTTCCTTGCTTGATTGTTGATGACACTACCTACTCGTCAGTCGTCCCTTTGATTGTTGGTACAAACCGTTTTACCTACTTCAAGCGTTGTGGCTTTAATATGCCTGCACAGTCGCCTTGGCATACGGCATTTACAATAGTTGTAGATTCTAAGCAGTTTCCCGTCAAGTGTTTTGAAAAGAGGCCAATCATTCTTCAGGCTAACCAATCACGTATTGTCTCTGGTTTCGTCAGAGGCTCAAGTAGCTTGGTGCATCGGATAATTAAAGATCGTGAACACCCACGCGACTTCGTGATATGCCCTCGTTTGGTAGAAGAACACCTATAGAAATCATTTTCAAAGGTTCCAGTCAGGATTTGTAATATGACAGCCCATCCATTTACAAACAAACCTTCTTGACGTCTATTTCCGATAACTCTTCATACCTTTACCCAATGCTACTCATACTCATCCTGCTTCAGGTAACCCTGACCCTTTATTCTTTACCCTTTGCCCACTCACCATTATCCTGTGTCAGGGGTTCAGTCTCACTTTGCCAACATTTTTATTTATTGAGCAAAACTTTAGTCTCACTTTGCCAACCAATTATATTTTAACACCTCTGCCTTACCTGTAAAAACAAGTGCGGAAAATGGACATCTATGTCCACCTAATAGATAAATAAATGGGTTCTTTGTATAAGAATAAAATGTAAATTGATGAAATACATTTTATCATTTTTATTATCACATATATGTATATCATAAATATAAAATATTGATTTAATTGGTTTAGTAGACTTTTGTAATCATTGTGACAAAATATATTGTTTCCTTATTGTATATATATATATAACACAAAATGGCCGAGTTGGCTTAAGGGTTCGGACGAACTACATCAAGCAAAGAAGACGATGGCTCGATTAACACCAATTTTTTTTTTGTAGTAAAAACATGTTTTGTCATGTTAGAACGGGAAGTTCTGTATTTAAGTTAAACGTTTTGTTTTTTAAATTATTATTTCAAACGTTTTGGAACGAATTATTAAATGTTATTATTTATTAGTAAATATTCATATACATGCAAAAACTGGTTCCGGGGGAATTGGGTTTCTGATCAAACAATCTATTTGTAATATGTTTGTTATTACTATTGCTAGTAACGATGTGGAAGGTATTTTATGGTTGAAATTAGTACACAAATCAAGTAAACTAGTTTTGTATCCTTGTGTATGTTATCTGCCTCCACAAAATTCATCACGTCATTTTGATGTTAATGCGTTTTATGACAAGCTTCTCACGGACGTTTATACTTTCCAAAATGAAGGTTTGATTTGCATTTGTGGAGATTTTAATAGTCGAACTGGAGATTTGGACGA
>JAUELF010274233.1:0-10712 GCA_031471495.1 Clinocardium nuttallii | reverse complement strand
TTTCCTGGTTTTCTCACACCAGTACAACACACAACATTCTTTCCAAGCAACTGGCTGCTTTTCCACATGGACTAAGCTTAGGTCGACAACTTGACACTTACCAGTTATGCTTTCGAGTTGTCGCGGTTAATATCAGGTCGACAGATTGAATTAGCGCCATAAAAAACCGACTTTTCGACTCACAAAATAAAGTTCTCATTATTTTATACTTGTTTAGGGTAGGATAATAGAGGACACTTTTCGCAATGCATATGCCTTGTAACACATCTGCAGCATATGACTTTTTAAATCAGTGTCGCAATATGAGATATTTGTTATATTTTCAACTCTATTCTTTAATTCTTTTTTGTTTGTTTGTATATATATATAATCCGTTTCAATGAGTTAATAAGGATATACTCCACTGTTTTGTTTTTAAATAAACCATAACGGATATAATCCTCTATGTTGCTTCTCAATGACCCATTCAAAAGCTTATACTCCACTGGGTTGTTTCTGAATAACCCAATACAAAGGATATAACCCACTAGGTTGTTTTTTAATTAAAACATTAAAAATGATGTAATCTACAGGGTTGTTGCTGAATAACCAATCATTACGGATATAATCAAATGGGGGTGTTTCTGATTAACCCAGCATAAGGGACATACTCCACGGTTTCGTCTCATTTACCCATCACAAAGAATAAAATCCACTGGCCTGTTTCTGAATAACCAAGTATAAGGGACATAATCTACTGTTTTGTCACAATAACCCATCAAAAGTTGTTTCTGAATAACCCATGAAAACGGATATAATAAACTGGGTTGTTTCTGACCTATCAAAAATATCTCCTTTTTTTCTCAATAACTCACCAACAAAAGGGCCATTGTGGCCTGGATCGCTCACCTGATTTGTTTTCACTTTAGCCATATAAGCCCCGACCTCCTGGCCGCCATAGTTTTCGACCAATAACATGGCTTGAAGTAATCTGATAGTTGATCATTTAAGGAACATTTCTAAAATGATTTAAAATTCGGCCTGACACTTTTGGTGGAGAAGATCTTTTAAGTCTTCACTTTAGCCATATAAGTCAAAATAGCCCCGCCATGTGGCGGCAATGTTTTTCGACCAATACACATGGCTTCTAGGACCAATACACATGGCTTCTAGGAATCCGAAAGGGTCATCCAAGGAACATTTCTACAAAATGATTAACTAACCAGTTTGGGAGAAGATAACATTTAAAGTTGTTTTCATTTCGTTGCCATGGAAACCAGAATTCTGCACGGATCCCAAAATGTTATCCCAATTGACCCTTTGGTTATTGAGGAGAATATGTTGACGCACGATGGACGACGCACGACGGACACCGGACAAAAGGCAATCACAATTACTCACCTTGAGCACACTTCGTGCTAAGGTGAGCAAAAAAGGATTTAATCCACTGGGTTCTTTCAGTATATAACTTATATAACTAATATTAAAAAGGACATATTCTCCTGTTTTGTTTCAAAAAGGATACAATCCACTTGGTTATTTCTGAATAACCCACCAAAAAGGATGTTATCCACTGGGCTGTGTATGAATGACCCATCAAAAAGGACATAATCAACTAAATAAACCATCAAAAAGGATTTTATCCATTGGGTTGTTTCTGAATAACCTATCAAAACAGGATAAAATCCACTGGGTTATTTCTGAATGACTCATCAAAAAGAATATAATCAAGTAGGTTGTTTCTGAAAATCATCATAAAGGACATAATCCACTGGGCTGTTTCTGGATAAACCATCAAAAAGGACATACTCCTCTGTTGTTTCTGAATGTTCTGTTCTGTATTTCTTGTAGAAAATATTTTTACATGACTTTACTTAGTGGTATGAAATGAAAATGTCTTTAAAATGAATATTTCACTGAAAACTGTAAAATACTGATGGAAATCTGAACATTTATTTGTAAATTTCAGAAAAAGATATATTCCCGTTTTTAAAATTGTTTAAAATGTTGCTTTTTGAACATGATTTAAAATATATACGTAGCTGATAAACATTTCGGAAAAAGCTTATCAACATGCCAGTGTTGTGTTAAAATAAAGTTGTTTTACTTTGACCTATCATTTATGTACTAACCTTCGTATGCGATGCTTTGTTCATGTCTTGTACAATATTTATTTTAGGGACAACCAATCCTAATTGGTAATTTGGGTGACAAAGAGACAATCGCACAAGCCCCCCAATTTATCGGTGTTCCACAAACGGTCGACTGCTTACAAGGCATTCTTACCGTGATTCCCATCCAACTTTTATCTCTACATATTGCTGAAATGAGAAAGTGTGATGTAAGTGACCCAAAAATACATGTACAATTCATGTGGGCAAATCTCTGCTAGCATTGAATGTGATTTCATTGTTAATGTTTTCTAAATATAATTTGCAATGACACTAAGCTAAGACTAATATTTAATCTTATCTTTAATTGCTTAGCAATTTTTATATTTATTTGCCCTGAAGAACTGTTTCTGAAAGAACTTAATACTAGATATAAGAAAATCAATTATAGATTAGCTTGACTGTCTGTAAGGTCGTGTTGTCTGATCGACACAAATCACATTGCAATACTCATGTTAGCGATCCAGGGCCCCACGACCCTCTTAAGTTATGACATAGTCATATTACTGATTAGGAATACAAGTCAGATTAACTCTGCAGCAGATCTCTATAAAATATGTTTTATTATTGAAAGATGTGAACATGAGAAATTGTTCACTAAAAATGTGTCTGCTTCAGATGCGTAGAAATGCGTCTGCATCTGGAATAAGGTTAAATTAACACACACAATGTTTAGACTAGAAAACCTGTCACAGCAATAAGGTGGTGTTTAGATGTTATCTAAAAAACAGACAAATGTGGTTATGCATAGTAAATTGTCTTGCTTTCGTTTCTTTTTTTAATCTTTAACCTGATTTCATACTTCAATTGTCATCTCCTTTTAAAACATCGAAGAATATACAAACATATAAATACATATATATTTTACATATAGACACGTTTAGCTCCCTGATAACATTGTTTGATATTGCGTGTTCGAGCAATTAATGTCCCGCTTATTTGTAACTTAAAATATCATCCGGGAATCTACAATCATATTATTCTAGACCACCCACTTTCTGTAAATGGTGCTGCGCTTTTTTCACAATGCTAATTGTTGGTGTTCATACTTATTTAGTCTCTGTTAATCATTTCCTTGGCAATTGATTTGTTTGTTATGTCACCCCAAACAGTGGATAATATAGAAATATAGTGCGTGCACAGTGAAACCTCATCTTCCTACCTTCTTCGAATACAATACTCATAGAACTTTTAATGGGGAGGACTTACGTGTTTAGCGACCGTACAGAAATCTTAACAGACACAGAAAACTTATTCACTAAGATTTTCTAGAAATAAAACATAATTTATTTTATGTCATAGTTTCCATGGATTTATTTTATCTATATAATAACGCTGTATACATCAGTACATTGGAGGAAAAGGAAAGTTTTTAATACAAAAGAAAGTACATATATACAAGTATTGTCAGAAAAGTATGCTTACAATTAATGTCCTATCTCCGTTTTTTTTACAGGAGTTTGATAAGTCTAATTTTTCAAACACTTCGACGAATCTGTTCTTAAAATCAGTTCTGATAATTCTCTGGCTGTCGGCGATATTAATACATTTTGAGAAAAGGTTCGTCGAAGTGTTTGAACTAAACCACTAATCAAGCTCCGTTAACAACCTGTGATAGGGCTTTGTAAGCGACGTAGACTACGCCATGTTTCATTAAAAATGACGAAAAAAAGAATTACCCTTGTTTTTACCCCTGAACCGAAGTAAAATCTTGCTGTCCACCGTAGCATTTGTGACGTCAAAGTCACGTGGTATACTCACACTATGTTTTCATGACATGTTAAGTAGTACGCTCAACATGAAATGAACAATATATCTTAACGTCTAATTATTTACTACATAAGGTGGTGATCAGGGTTGCTATAGCATTGTAATTGATGTATGTAGCAACCCTCGCCCGTAAATCTTTGTATGAATGATACACTGTTTAAAGCGGCACTGCATTCAGACACATTCATAAGAGTAAAACGTAAAACATCAAATGTCACTGGTACGTATGTACCTTACAACTACCTTCCAATGACCACTCTGTGTCCGTTCATCCGTCCGTCGTTGAATGTTAGCTTCAAACAACATCTCCTTTTAAACGACGAGGCTTCTTTTAACCAACCTTCACTGGAATGTTCTTTTGGTGTCCTCTTTCGAAATTGTTCAAAGATTTAAAGTTTGTGTAGGACTTTTGTTGATTAGGCATCAGGGAGGGAAAAGACCCTCTACAATGGTTGTTCAAACCATATTGATTGGTTGAAATACATAACTGTCAAGTGACTCGTGCTAGGTATGCTTGTTATTTTGTGCTATTACTTGTTACTTATGACTTAGAATGCTTTACAAGAAATATCCTTTATTAATTTGCTTCGTAAAACTTTGGATGATGTTGCATCAGAAAAGGGAAAAAACGCCAACACTTTAATATTCTTCTGATTTAAAGATGATTCGAAAGAAATGTTCCTTATGTGACCCTCTACAAAAGTTTTTCAAACCATATTGATTGGTTGAACAGTATAGCTGCCAGGTGCTAGATATGCTTGTTTTTTGTGTGCAATTACCTGTTATTGTTATGTACGTCTTTCTGCAGCTTGTTAAAAAATGTTTTACTAGAAATAGCCTTTAAATGTATGCTGATTTATTAAAGAGTTCACTTCTTGCAGTTTATGTCTTATACTCGATAAAAAAAAAGCCGACATAAGCAGTTGAACATTCATTTGCTACAATGCCATAACTAAACGGTCTATGTAGGGCCATCTGTCCCTTTTGTTTACTTGGATAAGGGTAGCTATTGAAGATAAGCAAATATATTCTAAATACTTTGGGAAACAATGTTTATCGTATTGCATAATGATCTGAGACTTCACTCTTTAAATCTGTTGCAGATTAAATCTTTACCTTTTATTGAAAGTTAACATGGATGCTGAACAATTGACTCCTTACTAGATATAAACTATATTTCACTTGGTGCTATATATAACTCATAATGAATCCTGCTATCGAGTTACTTATTTTATTTACTCATCTATAATCAATCAGGTACGACCGGCTTAAACTCATTTTAATATCTTATACTTCAAGTAACATGGGTTATTTATATTTATATAAATGTAAACCATTTTCATTAAATGATGATAGTGGTGTTTTAAAAAATGTTAGAAAGTTTAATGCAACAACAACTTATTAACTATTAATATTTGTTTGTATATATACTTAATTTCATTTATAATGTGATATGTTCATTTATAAACAGTTGTGTATTCTTATCTCTAGACTGGTTTTTATTATTGACTTGTTGTTTTGGTAGGTTGACTGTCCAAGAAAACTTGCAAAAGGTGTAACAATGGAGTAAAAAGTACTTCATCTAAAAAGTAAGGATATTCTTTATACATACATTATACATACTTATTTGGTAGATAAATGATTTATCACTATTCTGATTTAGTGTGTATAAATATGTTATTCATGACACACTTATTTGGTAAGTTTACTAATGCATTCCACACAAAAGATTTTTATTCCGTGTTTATGTCATTTTCCACATGCATATTAATTTTGGATCATCTGCAATAGATGACATGTACAGTTACTCATAATAATGATGAGCAATTTCACATTTTTCCACATTCAATATTCTTTCAATTATATTCCAACACACAGCATATCTGCAGACAAAATTTGTAATTTCTCAAAACGATTTTTCTGTTTCGAATTCTGCCGTAAAAGATCTATTCCACAAGGTTTTCTTTCACTTTTTTCCCCAAAGTTTCTTGCATTCAGTTGAATCTTCACTGTATCCGATACCTACAAGAGATAAACTTTCTTGGAACGTTTCTGTTTGGTCGATTCACTTTAAACTTGAAACAATCTAGTTTTTCTAGATATCTACTTCTTCTATGTTTATAGTTTGGGCATTTAATCACTTAGTTTCCGATGTTTGAACTTTAAACCTATTATGTAGATAACAAGTCTATCATGCAGAATGTTTTGATTATCTCGCTTTTCATTCATGTAGTCGACACATATTTCTATTAAAACAAACCTTCATAATGCTAAGGGATTGCTTATTGTCAAGATTGAAGCTTCAAGCTTGGTTCATGTCCAAACTGGATTCAAGGCAAGGACCTGGGGAACTATTGATGCTATCAGAGGAACCACTTTCCTGGTTAAACCACATGTCTTCTACAATAATTGCATGATTATAATCTTAGCGAAAGAAATTCCAAAGATATGTGGTTATGGTCTCCTTGAAACCTTAACAACTGGTACAATCATCCCTATAACATACAGTGCAGTCGCAATACCTCAGTCGCCTATCAATCCACCAATCCAGCGGTCTTGAGTTGCAAGTGTGAAAAGCTGGGCAAGCTTTAACCAATCATCACCAAACTTAGTTACAATGTTTATGAGGCCAATATATATATATCCTAACTTGAGAAATCCTTACCGAATCGTAATGTTTATATAGCCAATATATATTCTATCTTGAGAAATCCTCGCCTAATCACAATGTGTATGCGGCGAATATAAAATCATTCTTTAGCAATCCATACCAAATCACAATGTTTATGTGGCCAATTTATATGAATGAAAAGAGTCGAAAACATTGTTGTAAAAAAACATTAAATATCATGATATGCAAGGAAAGAAGTAATTAATCTGAAACATTGGAAATATTCTTTTTATTTTGACATAAAACAATATTGAAAAGGGAGAATTCAGTTCCTGCGACTTCTCTTTAGGTTTTATGGTTTTTTTTTAATTTTAATGCCTTTCACTCTGATACAATGTGCCCGTGGTTATTAACCAGTACTGGGGCAGGAAATGTGCCTTGCCCATTGGCACTCCATTTAAACTGGAAGGGTCGGATGCAAGATGAAATTACCATCAATTACTTATCCGAATATTTTGGTTGTTGTGTATTTCAGATGGATCAAACAGGAAGTCTTTTAAAATATCGTAAGCTGTGTAAATACAAAGGCAGACACGGGGTGAGGGACAACCAGCGCATCCTGATAGGAAACTGTCATGGACATTTCATCTAGTTTTTAGAAACTAGGAACAATACTCATGTGATCATCTATAGATGTAAACAAAGCACTAATAATTTATGATCTTGTTTGGTTTCGGAGGAAACATTCAAACTAACACTACACTACGTCATGTATTACACAACATTAACTAATGGCTGATACTTCGGTATATAGAATTCGTGTTACCAGTTAAAAAAAAAGATACAGCGGAGGTCCTTTGTTTTTTTTTCTTTGGACAGTTATCGATCAAAGGGAAAATACAAGGACCTCCGCATTATCTTTTATTAAGTGGTTAACTAGAATTCGTGTAACCAGTTAAAAAAAAGATACAGCGGAGGTCCTTTGTTTTTTTCCTTTGGACATTTATCGATCAAAGGGGAAAATACAAAGGACCTCCGCATTATCTTTTATTAAGTGGTTAACTAGAATTCGTGTTAACAGTTAAAAAAAAGATACAGCGGAGGTCCTTTGTTTTTTTCCTTTGGATCGATAACTGTAAAATAGCTGATATTTTAGACGATACAGAACCATCATCTCGAAGAACTTCCATTGGAATTTTATTACTTTTATATTGACCAATACCCACTTTGCCAATATATTTCCAAAAATCTGATTGATTAGAAGAACAATTGTTCAACACATAGCTCTGCATTGAACAAAACTACTTCGTTTGGCTTCTTTTACCTCACGATCAAACCGTTTTTAACCTGGACATATTCGGCTTTAAGGTGTATCCTTTCGATTCTGTTCCGACTTTTCAATTAGTGACGTTCAGCTAGACACATGCTAGACCACAGCTCTGATACATCGCTAAATCACCACGGTTTATTACGTCTGTGCCCAATGCGTGTGTTTCCGGAATATACAGTTGTACAAGCAATATCATTATACATATTTTCTTTCACCATACCACACCAATCAATATAAATGGAATTGATGTCTTTCTGCGACAGATGACCTTGTTTTAACTTATCAATATTGCTATTTATTTGCAATGAAATAGAAGAACTGTTCATAAAAGTGTTTGTTATATTGCTAAGATCAAACTTATCAAAGGGTTCACTGACTCTACTGACTCTACTTAATTATGGGTTATCTATTTGATACTGTCACCAACAACATTCCATGACAACAACGAAGGTCTGGAATACTGGAATACTGGGTGCCAGTACATGCACATTTCCTATTGTTTCAAGAAGTTCAGATGCCAAAGTAACCCTGAAATCACAAATATTATTCAGATTGTCATGCGAAGTAATGCAATAATCATCTACGGCTGCTCATTTAGTAGACACAGATATAAACTGATTTGGGGTATCACCCCTTTCATTTAACATACTCATATTTGAATGGACAAGGAAAGCAATCAACAACTCTTCATATGAATTTCATGTAAAGTCTATCATAATACGTGGCGGTATATCATCTACGCCGACAATAAAATCATCCATATCACCACAACGGCTATTAAATCACCACAAATGAATATCATACTGTCGTTCTGAAAGTATATGTCAGTTATGAGACATTCGTAAAATTGACTTACATCATAGTGACGGGATGCGTTTTCAGGTGGCAAAAAACAGACACACGACAAAAGGGTTATATCATCTAGCTTATGCACCATTTTTAGCCATAAGATACCCTCACATGTATCGTTTAACACTGATATGTTAAAAACATCACATAAAGCATTCTTGATAAGGAAACATATACCACCAGACCCAGTGTTGGCATTTCTATGAATTTGTTTCCGGTTTTGACGAAACCAAAGATAACCATCAATTTTGAGTACTGTGTTATCAATTAAACGAGTACTGTGTTATCAATTAGATGAGTACTGTGTTATCAATTAGATGAGTTTCTGCAATGGCTTAAATATCAAAGTCACATTGCACCACACATGTTATTCTCAAATTATAATTATCCGAATCTGGATTTACTATTAAAACCACGTACATTCCAAAACCCGGTTTTATACTAATGACGACGAAATGAGCTTCCGTAGCCCCTTCTACCCCTTCCATGTATTACCACCCCGAGCTAGTACTCTGTTCCATCCACCACGATTATCATTTATATGCGTTAAGTACGTTTCCATATACGCATTGATGTCCCACTGCCTGTCACTAGTTCGAGGTAGACAGTGGTGCAGTGCCGGGTAGAGCGTCGTCCTCTCTCGTACCAAGGGTCCCGTGTTTGAACCCCCGTGATGACAGGGTTCTATCGTTGATATATTTTCACAACGTCAAACGGCACGAGTACTGGTTTATGTCTCCAGGAAGCAGACATCAAGCGTGATTAATATAGTAACATATCTTATCTACGTCCCTTTTCATAAAAGTTGAAAGTTTGTTTCGCAAAAATAATAAACAAGTTTAACTCTTGTAACGGGTACGGGGCATATATATATAAATATCACTTCTACAGCCGGCTTTATAGCGACGTTGGTAGAGTGGTTGACCTTTTCATAAAGTTAAGCAACGTTCATTGCGGTTAGTGCCTGGGTGGGTGACCCGCGATGACCTAACTCCAGTACACGTTACAAATGCACGTTACAATATGTCAGTGCCAAAGGCAATATTGAGGTTTTTGCAAACAATACAGATTCACACGAGTCAACTCTTCACGAGCTGTCTCTTTTGAAATCAGCATTGTTGGCGTTTCAAAATTCCAAAATTCTTATTACATGAACAACAGAATCGGCCGATTTTGAAGATGGAAGAGTCCACTTTAAACTATTCGACGCTGAAAGAGTTGAACTAAGTTCGAGGGAAAATGTCAGAGAGCCATTTTATACTGAGCTAAATATGCCCTTTGACAATTCAGAGTTAGAAATATACCTATGATAAGCACGTCATCTCTGTAAAAAAGTTGAAGAAGCAAGGGGTTGATATTGACGGTGATCGCACCGCTTCGGTGGTGTAATGGGAGAGTGTCCGCCTCGCGTGTGCGAGGTCGCGGTTTCGATCACCGACCGGATTAACAATGGTAGTAATGGCTTCCCTCCTTTGCGCTCATGGTTGCGGGGTTAGCTGTTGTCAGGGTAATCAGACGAGTAGTACTGGTAACTTACACAGGAAGCGCCGTGATATAATTAGTGAAACTATAATTAAAGTGGCGTAAAACACCAAGCAATAAATTGACGTTAATCTGGCAAAAAGTGGAAGGATAAAAAGCAACTGACAAACATTTCTTTCCCGGATAAAAAGTAACAGGACAAAAGCAACACTTTTTATAGCTTTACTACTATAGTCGGGTCAATATATGGTTGAACCCCAAATAAATTGTCACAAAAGGTTTCTCAACGGTTTGTGTAGGTATTTGTAATGGAGAATAACATATTAAAAGTCTACCACAATCCGACACCTCGAAAACAGTTTTTTTCAAGATGGCGTCCAAGATGGCCGCCGTCGCCATAAAATAGATATAACTCCCTCATTATTCATTGTAGGGCCATGGTTTTGGTGTCTACACCCATGTTTTTGGGGTCTGAGGATGCAATGGGGCTATCAAATTTAATGTCATGTGACTGGTTTAC
>JAUELF010274222.1:0-10713 GCA_031471495.1 Clinocardium nuttallii | reverse complement strand
TCAGTTGGCGAGCATGAGTCTTCACTTGCTGGTTGTTGGCGTTGTTACCGCACCCGCCAATCATTGTCAGTTGGCGAGCATGAGTCTTCACTTGCTGGTTGTTGGCGTTGTTACCGCACCCGCCAATCATTGTCAGTTGGCGAACATGAGTCTTCACTCTCCGTCAATATGTTATATAAGTTTAAATGCATCTTCTGACAAAACGATAGGACTGCACTCCCACCAGTTGTTCGTCAATTCGACTTGAAATGATACTGAACAGAACTAGTAATACGACCGAACCGCCTCGACGGTGTTGTGGAGCACCTCGGGAACGGGATGTCGTGGGATTGATCCCCGACCGGGTCATACTTAATACTTATGGTAGAAATGTCTGTCTAAGACATTTTCAAAGTAGTTGGGCTACCCTTTACGACAAACAAACAATCTGCAGCCGGCGACGGCAGAAATATAGAAAATTGAAAGTGTAATTACGGATAAGAGTTTAAAACACTGTGGCAAAAGTAGAAATTGCTCATTATCAACGATTTCTTCTTTTACCACACTGTTTTGTTTGCTACAGAGGCACCAAAAAGCGACTATATGTGGGAAAGGATTAAAATCAAATCATGCAGATTGCTTCATTAATTGCTATCTTGGAAAGCTCGTACTGTGAAAGCGACGTCTCGAGCCTCGGATGCTCAGTCGGTAGCGAAGCGGGCTGTCAATCAAGAGGCTGTGAGTTCGAACCCTAGCTCGGCCAATATTTGTACCAACGTTTGACAAAAGTCTATTTGAAAAACAGCCAGATGCTTGGAAAGACTGTTTATGTTAACTACTGGTGTGAGAAAGCCACACATCATATAGGTATGCGAAATGGCCGTCCTGATATGACTTCAAATAAATGTTGAAAACGACGTTAAATCCGAATTATAAATTACTCTTGATTGAGTTTTAGCTCACCTGTGAACAAAATGCAGAAAGTGAGCTATTGTGATAACATATTGTCTGTCGTTCGGAGTGATTGATTGAATGGAATCGAAAGGAAATTCTTCAAGAGTGGATAAGGTGTCAATGGACATAAAATAGTTAATTTAAAACAGATGATTTAATAATTTCAACAAGTTTAAAATACATTTACTAAAGTTTTGTAATAACATTTCTATCAATTGAATATGATTCTTCTTTTCTTTGTGCCACAAATCAACACACTCGAACACATCAAGTTCATTTGGGTTTGGGCCCTCCAAGGTTGTTCCCCAACATTGTCTTGATTCTCTTAAGCGAGGAGAATCCCCTTTCACAATCTGTAATGGGAAAAAAAGTGATGTTATTTCCTCTGCAAACCTTTACTGTTTTAATATTTACTTTATTTAATGTAAATCATCCAAATACTAATATTAAATTGCAGTGCCAGTATTAATTATGTTTAAATAATGAAAGTCACACTTTATTTTTGTTCTCAGCTTTGGTAGCTTATAGTTGGATTTTTTACCAAGGAAAGAAATAAATGAAGTTCAGTCATTCTATCCTGCTGTTGAAGTTGGAATGAGCAATCCTGCGATGGAGACTTTACTGATGTTAGGGAATGCATCTTTCTGCTTGGCAACATGCGAGATCACTGCAGACGTAGTTAGGGCTTGAAGATTTGGAATATAGTTGATGATGGATTTTCATTCTAATTCACTTTCTTTGAGGTCTAAATTACAGTGGTTGGCAAGTATCTGTAATATCAATAGTCACTTTATGAATACTATCAATCAATACCATCTATTTAATGTTGGCTACATTGGCAGAATCTTTTAGATGTGAATATTGTATAGGAATGTAGATATTCATATTTTCATTTGATCTTCAAAAATATGGATTATTTTAAAAATCGATTTTCACTGTTAGAAAATAACAAATTGTACACGTACATCAATTAATAACCAATTTCATTGTAATTTTATTATAAGTTCACAAACTAAGTTTAATGCATTAAACAAAAGTATGTTAACCTAAACATTCAGTACAATTTTAAGCAGACAAAAATATACCTTAATTGAATCTAGTCCATAAGGACTTCGGTCAGTAAAGTCTTCGGGAAGTAGGTCAAACATTCTGAAACATTCAAAAGTAGGGGCAAGTCTGGGAATCGTGATTGTAAGTTATTAATGATGGTTGTCAGGAACGGCTTGTAAACCTACAAATAAATTGAAAATAATTAAATAAAATAAGTATAAGTCCAAAACTCCTTATCTGAAATGAGTTGCCTGGTTTTTTTTTAAATTAAATCTTAATATAATGATGTATAAACAAAACATACATACTGAGGGATTATTGTTATTGCATTCAAAATTGTTGACAACAAAACAACTAACAGAAGTGTTACAAAACATAAATTTACCTCATTCAAACATTTCTCTTTGTTATCATCTTTATGTTTGAAAGTAAATGGTTTTGTTAGAAGGTCATTCATAACACCATCTATGGATGACATGTGGCTCCCAGGTTGTTTGAAATCATTTTATTGTTGAAATTGTGGCAGCTACCAGTGGTTTCACAAGTGCGTAGTCAATGTCTTTTTTCTGCAGATAAGAAAGCATCAAATCAGTTCTAAATTACTGTTTCTACTACTTCACACACTTTGTTTTCAACTTAAATGTCACATTGCATTTAAAATATATCTTTCTATAATATGAATAGTATTAATATATATGTAATCACAATGATTTCTTTCCTGATTACAACAATTAAATGGCATTGTCTCCCTTTTCCATCAGAGTATCGACACTTACATATATTCAGTTAAAGTGACAAATAGTTTCTTACCTGTATTGCTTTTGAAAGCTGTGACAGAACAGGCAAGACGTCACACATCATCAACATGGCTGCTACAAAGTCGTATTTTTGCATATAAACAGACAGACCCATAGCCTGGACATCTGACCTTTCCTGAGCTGCTCTTTCTAGGCATGTTATTATGGACTCAAAGGATCTTCCTATTGAGTTGATGGCCTTGTCATGACTCAACCAGCGGACGTCTTTAGCTTGGGTTATCTTGATTCTTGGATCATTCAACACTTCCTGTTAATCAAAGAATATGATAAAGAAGTTTTCATATCCATGTGAAATTTGATACAAAGTGTTAGCTTTTGAAATGTTCAACCATAATAAGAGGGTGCTAAATCGAGTGACGGTAGTTGTAAAAGATGTACCTGCTGTGCCTTTTCTAAAACTTCAGTTTTCTGAAAAAAAAGGGATTCAATTACAAATTTAATTAACTGGACTGAAATATAAGAAGACAAAAGGGAAGTATGATTACCTGAATTTCATGAATGGCTGCAGTTCTCACGGGGCTATATTGGTAGAATCTATACAATTGTTCCACTATGGCTTTGAATTTCTTCAAGTATGGAACACCGTTTGAAGCTTGGGGATTGGCAAGGGCTAGTCTCTGGGCCACACAATGATTATTTATTAAAAGGGGAATGTCCACCTTCAATAATGCAGACGCACCCCTTTCACACCAAGCCTAGACCACACATTTTGTTAAGGGGAAGATCATTGTCTTTCAAGTACTCTTTGATGGAGTCTGTGATTGTTTTGGCTTTACCATCTATCAAGGTCACCAGCCCACTGTAATGTGTCTCACTTTCTCCTTTTTCATTCAGGAATCTAAAAACCATCAATCAGTTATTAGCCCACATACAAAATGTGCAAATCTTGGAAACCATGATGCAAGGCAAACTATCTCTTTTAAATGAAATCATAACCAACTTGAAAACATTGTAGCAAATGGGGAAATTGCTCAACACAACACAAGTTATTGTTCCTTTTGCCAGAATGGTTTCATTAGTCGTCTGCTGCAGAAGTGTCAAAATTAACATGACTGAGGGAAATAGTTAACATCAAATCAACGTATCCTTTGTATATATGTTGGCTCTTTCACATACAACACAATCTGCATCAGACAAATTTTGAAACATCTGGGCAAAAATGTAGAATTCTACAGGTTGGTTAGGGAGAACCTTTCGACACTTGTAGACATATTTTGAGGCATCTGTAACAAGGAATGGAAAAGGAAAACTCGTTCAATATAGGGTTATACCTTATCTTTCCCATGTACTTGTTGGCCTTAATTACACCAAATGTTTTCATAAAAAACTTTCATAAAAATCTTGAAAAGGATTATTTTTACCTCAGGTAAATAATTAATTCTTTCTTAACAGATACATCAGTTGTTTCATCAATCATTATTGTATAAAAAGGACTGTCTTGAGCTTTCTTGATAATAGGCTTCATAATTACTGTATTGAATATATGGATTGCTTCCTGCAAAAATCTTTCAGATGTATAGGAGGCATTTCCAGACTGTCTAAGTGCATTCAATGTATCTACGCCTAGGTGTTTACCTGACATAAAAAAAGTAACATGGATATCTATCTTCAGCTACTGTCAAACATGTTTTTGTTCAATCAATCATTATTGCCTAACAAATTCAATGTATCTACGCCTAGAAGGTGTTTACCTGACATAAAAAAAAGTAACATGGATATCTATTTTCAGCTACTGGCAAACATGTTTTTGTTCAATCAATCATTATTGCCTAAACAAATTCTATAGAGGTTGACACCTAAGGCACATTTAGGTACAATAATAAATATATGGATTTATGGCATAGCATTGAACATTGAGAGGAAAGAAAATGTGTCTTGTGTTTAGCAATGACTCTGTTTCCCTGAATGATTTTCTGAGTCATTTGCTACAGGGGAACTGCAAACAAACTAAAGAAGAGAATTAAAACTTACATAGATCTAGAAGTGAAGTATACTTTGTTGTATGAGGAATTTCTTCTTTGCACAACCAATAGAGGCAATGCATAGCCTGTTCCATAGCTATTCTGTTGATACATACTTCTTTTTGGAACCTGTAAACAAGATGTTTTCTTATGAGACAGAGATAGAAAGAAAAGTGATAAATATTACCTTCATTAGTTACTTTGTATGTGGTTGTTGCTGTTCATTTCTTTCAACTTTAAAAACCTTATGTCAACAATCATAGAAACATACAACCAATCTGATGCAAAGATGTTAACAAAAAGGGCAAAAATATGGAAAATCTCTTTACATTATTTAAAATATTGAATAGAGCTCAGCTGTAAATATTGTGGCAAAACGAGAATTGATTCATTATGAGTAATTTTCTCCTTTTGCCACAATGTTTTCAAAAGTTGCAGAGGCGTCAGAAGGCAACTGTTTTTGGGACAGGGTTAACACATGTGCTTAGAATAAATCCTCTTTAATGTCATTGCAAATAACTCACCCCTCTTCAATTTGCTTGGAGTGGAAAGCAAGGTCTTTTTCAAATGCTTCAGCTTCCCTGTGCGAATCTGAAGCCTTGTGTCTTTTTACAGCCTGCAGCATTACACTGCAGCATGGAACATCAACCCACACAGTTTTACCGGGTACACTCTTTTTTGGTCTACGCTGGTGTTTCTGGCATAGTGTACATATCATTCCTAAAAAAAACAGGATTAACCCATAATTAAATGTCTTTGAATATTAATGCAACTAATATAACCACAAATTGACAATTGATAAACTGGCAAATGACTAAAAGTCGAAAAGTACACACAATTTATAAATCTGCAGCAGACATATTTAAAACATATAGGCAAAATCATAAAAAAGGCAATTTTTACAAAACCATTATAATTGTAGAATAAAGTTATAGATAAGATCATTTACATACCATTTTCCAACTCATTAAGCCATTTGTAATCATTTGTCCACTCTTTGTTAAAACCAGATTGTCTTTTCTTATTGTCATTTTTTTTGCATTTAGATGGTGGTTCATTTTCAACATTAACTGTGTATGAGTCACTAGATTTGCCGAAAAAATCCGAAATCAGACTAAATGATCTCTTAGACATGTTGAAACTCTACACACGATAACAAAATGGCATTGTAATTACTAAGTGAAATTACTTTATAGCTTCGATTCCAAGTCAAACTCGCTGTCAAAATGCTAAAATAACATTACACAGGAAAGGTAGAAATGACACGTTACTGACTTACCTGTTGTCATTAGCGATGGAAGACGCAGTATCTGCTAATGGTTAGGTATAGCGAAGTGTCAACACCTGTTGTTGTCATCCGAGGATTACCGCCATCTTGTTTATTGAAATCACGGTTACCGATTTGACATTGATGTTAGCTTTAAAAAATGGGGACCATACATAATGGTCGTATTCGTCTCACTCTGAATTACTATAGTACAGGTTAACGCTTAGCCAGATAAATACATACAGTAGTGTATTTAACCTATAGCGGCAAATCGAAGTCGGCCAATAAGATTTAGGTCTCAGGTCACGTGGCTGTCGCGTCACGTGACATACTCTTATCTCAAAATGGAGGTATACCGCCTGCAGCGAGGCTTGTGTACCGTACTGGGAGCGATTAAACAACCCTTTATCTTTGCCCGCAGCCGTCGGTGTGGAAATTAACCCTTATTCCTTAATTTTTTTCTTTCTAATTTCCCAATATCACAAATATTTAAGGTGTATCGCTTTGGGAATTAAGCTGTAGCGGCAATTTTAAGGCGTAGCGCTAAATGTTTATTTTTTTTAAGGCGTAGCGGGGCCGATACGCCATAAGGGTCTGGGGAGGGCACTGGGCGCATCGAATGATCGACAGCTGAGGTCATTTAGCGCGCATTTAGATTTAATTATTCATGATCCCTGGGTAAACAAACCAGTGCTAGGCTGGAAAATGTGCCTTGCCAAGGGCACTTCACCATGACCGTAGTACCGCGACTGGGGATCGAACCCGGGACACCCGGTTTCGAAATCCCTGACGCTAACCACACAACCACAACGGATTCCTGTGTAAACAAATTATAATAAAATAATTACATATAGTTAACGTACCTCGTCTAACATACATATTACCATGGAAACACTGGTTCTCATACTTCTAAACATATACCAGGGCTCATGGGAATAATTATAAATTCATGTCAAAAAACAACAATACTGTACTGACAAATAAATTCAACAATTTATGTGTAAAATTAAAGCAACGGCTCACATAAAATGTATTACGTTAAATGTGTTTTTGGAAATATATAAACTGTCTTTGAACTAAAGGTTCGAGAACAGGGACCTGTAGGATATGTAAACATTATTCATTCACACCCGAGCTGAAACCGATACCGTTTTTTCTTTGCACGAATCCAATAGTTATGTTCCATTCGGACATAAACAAATTAGGGACTCGATTTAAACAAATCATATATTTTATTATCGTATTAATAGTCAACATCTTAACATTACCCATCATTTTTTCAACAAGAAAGAGACGATCAAATGATTCTTACATTTGCTCACAAACTTCTGTGCGACTGATGGTCCGACTTTTTTCAACGTAAGATACAACAAAAACTTGTTGGTTTCCGGTGACAAATTAACCTTTTCATTCTGACAATGACGTTGTAGATCAATGATACTCGACAAACAGGGCACATCAGACTCATAGATAGAAATTACACCCATTTTCCCATTCAATTCATAATTTAGAAATTTGGCGCGAGTAATTTGACTTCCGGTTCCAAAAAGAATTAACGAAACGATTATTAATTAATGCAAAGGAACTTTAAATGGCAGCTCTACGTTATTTATTGGGGGAATCCGACAAACACACATCTGTTAAAAATAAGACATAATGAAAAATTCCGTCACAAAGACCAATGTTAAAGGACATGTAGTTCTGATTATTTGATGTGTCTGCAGTAGACGACTTGAACCATATGGTCAAATGAAACATAGATCAACATATTATACATGTATTTTAAAAAAGAGTTCAATACAATTTCATTTTTAAATAAAGGTCAAGGTCACATTTTTGAAATAATTTTGAGGACATGTAGTTCTGATTATTTGATGTGTCTGCAGTAGACGACTTGAACCATATGGTCAAATGAAACATAGTGTATTTTAAAAAAGAGTTCAATACAATTTCATTTTTAAATAAAGGTCAAGGTCACAGTGGTCCAATTTTGATTTTCAATTTACAATCTTCCTATAATATATTTATGATGCATGCATGTGTAACGAAAACGTTCGGATATGCAAATTAGCTTCACCGCTCGAAGTGATGGAGCATAGGATTACATATAAAAGACAAGTGGACCTCTTCAGAGTTGAGTATACATTTCGCTGAAGGGATCTTCTGCGTATTTAGCCCGGCACGTTACACATGCATTGAAAAACCTTTGGTGACTCCCGGTGAAGGAAAAATGACACAGACAAGTTTTTATTCTGAAATTAGATGAAAGTCACAGCGACATATACTATTTGTCCACGACAAGACATCTTCATGCCAAATGTAGTAGTTCTAGGTGACATATCATAGAAAATATGCATCTTCACCAGGAATGTCGGATGATATGCGTGACAACATAGGAACTTTCGCCTGACATTTTCCATTAAATGGGTCAGAAATCAAGGTCCACAGTGTGCAAAAATGCCTCTTCGTACAAAATGTTGTAACTCTTAGTGCAAAAGCACAGACAATGTGGCCTAGACCAGGTTTGTCTGGAAATGGAGTCAAAATCAGAGGTCAAGGAGATGACCGCAGTCACTCTATCTTTTTGTATGTGAATACCCATCTTTGAAGGATGTATCTTCTTAACAAATTCGGTAACTCCTCTGGTAAGTATGAGTTATTGCCTGGACTAGAAGGTCAGAAGTCGAGGTCAAGGGTAGAATGTCCCTATTTTAGTATGCTATAACCTTCTCCAGAGGGTGCATCTTCATACCATTTTGTTATTCTAACTGGAACATCATTTTAAATATAACCAGGACAATAATTATGTTTTCTTACAAAGGGGTCAGAGGTCAAGACAACAGGGAGTAAAGTTTTGGAACTTGACACACTGTCTTCCCATGATGCGCATACACATCACATAAGGTAACATATTATGACTGACTAAACCACACAAATGTTAAAAGCGGAATAAAACAGAGTGTCAGAATAAATAAATGAAGGGAAAGGATGACTTTGCCCTTTCTAAAAATTGCTTTTTGGTAGAATTGCGTTAGCAAGGCTACCATAGTTACAAGAGAGATGTTGAAGTCAAGTGATGTAAATGTATGAGAACACCATTTCTATCATATCAGTACAAACAATTCTGGTCTGAATTACGAATGCAAACATAAGCAAAAGTCAGATAAGTAAAATAAACATCACTTATTCTAGGTAACCGAATACAATTACAAGTCTCTGAATGTGTAAAAATAATATTTAAGTAAGCGTAATAAAGGATAAGGATATCACTACGCCCCTTCCACCGCCTGAACAAACTACCCTTTGTAATTTCCTCTTGTAACATAAAAAGTAATAAATCCTTCTCTCAATGATGATTAGTTTGTGAGATTTGAATAGCATTGAGTTTGCAATTGAAGAGGCATTTGCATCAGACTACATTTGAAAGCGGTGTGGCAAAGGAGACATAAAGAGCAATTTCTCCCATTGCAACAATGTTTTCTATGCTTTTCTGAAATATTTGGTGAAAAAAACACCTGAAATATCAACCCAAACCCACATACACACGCTTTGTGACGCCTCTGCAGAAGAAATTTGGAAAATTAGTGGCTAATGAAGAAATAGCGCTGTATATTTATTTTCTACGGAGAATTTGCTGCGGCATCAGAAAGGGTGAAATTTGCCTAATTCTTAAAAAATCTCTCCTCTGAATTAACTTGTCTTATACTAATATAATGTGGTATAATTTTGTCACTGGATAACTCTCTACAAATATAATCATATTAATTGGTTGTTAAACACGGCTGTCAGGCGGTATAAGACTATTCTTTTAAATCTACATTATTATGAAAGTGCTTCCCTGATTTCAAGATTATGAAGCAGAACTGTTCATTCAGTGAAACTCTACATGTTTTTAGTATTTTTGATTGATTAAAAGTCGTATAAACCAGGTGGCATCTAAAAAGGGGATATTGAACGTTAATCGTCAAATAACATCACATCCGTAATCACTGGACAAAAACACCAAAGGTATATTCTTTTGGCGGTTCTTTTCTTAGGTATGTTCAACTCTTGTTTGTGCGGTATCTGGGAAAGAGAGTTAAACGTCCAACATTTAAAATTCGTGTCCAATTCCAGTTATTTAGAAATGTTCCTTCGGAGATGCTATGTGCAAATTGTTCAAGTCATATCAGTTGGTTGAAAAAAGAGGAGCGAGGCGGCATCAGAAAATTAAGGGCAAATTGACAACATTTTAAAACTCTATTCTCATTAAAGTGCTTGTCTTATATCAAATGATATCTCATCCTAATTAATTCATTGGGAAATTTCAACAGAACTTCACAGGAATGTTCCTTTGGTGGTACTCTTTGAAATGTGTTCAAAGATATGAATTATAAACACAACTTTTGTTAAAAAGAATTGGACTGATATCAACCAAACTTCACGGGAATGATACTTTGGTGGTCCTCTTACATACTGTTCAACGATTTAATATCATAAAAAATGCCCTTTATTGATAAGTTTCATTTACAGTTTCTACTCCTAGCAGTTTCATTCACGCTCTTGCATGATTTAAAATTCTCCGATATTAGCAGCTACACATATAATCAAAGCGCCAATGGCACAGCAGTGGCGATCGTATTCATATATTGCAACAACTACAAAATAAAGCGTTTATAATATTGAGATTTAAGCACAATCGAAT
>JAUELF010274212.1:0-10714 GCA_031471495.1 Clinocardium nuttallii | reverse complement strand
CGTGGCTCGGCAAAGCCAGACGAACTCCTTAATTAGTTATCAGATTCAGAGGTAAAATACCTATTACCACGTTGTCTACAACACAACAACAAAACCCAAGGGCCCTTATAATAACATGAGCCGTCCCGCGAGAAAGCCAACATTATGGTATCTGCGTAATGTATCGACCAAATCAGCCTGCGTTGTCCGCGCAGACTGATCCGGGCCGACACGTTCCGTCTCGGGGGAGGATAAGGTATATAATACTGATTCCTCTAAAACAGGTCATCCACAGGAGGCGAAACTAGCCTGTCCGGGTTAGCCTGTGCTGCATGCTTAGGCTGATAAGGGTTGACATTTTACGCAGAGTCTCTCCCGAGGCGGCTCACATAAATATGTCAAGAGTTAAAACCAGTTATATCACGGCATTTGTCTGTAAACTACCAGACTCGTTGGTTGGCTTTTACACCAGCCCATAAGTCGATATGATATCCCTGCAAACCTGAGCGCCAAGGAAGGAAGCTACTTTTTCTATTTCTAAAGTCGTTAGTATGACCCGACCGGGATCGAGCTGCTGTCTTGTGCTCTGGGGGCGTACGTTTTTAAAACTACACCACGTAGGGAAAAATAACAAACCTGCTGTCTTATCGGAAACTTTTACAGATTGTGATAAAAACATAATGTTTTAATAGCAACGAGGCGTGCTTTGTTTATTTTTAAATTAAACACTGACGGCTATTTTATCATATTTGACACAAACAGGAAGTCTCAGTCTAGCCACGTGACCGTCACCAACCGGAAGGCCGTTGCCATGATGATGCGCCAGCAATTGTTTCACACCGGGTAACATTGCGGATTGGCTTATGAAGAAATGCAGCCTGTTGTCTAGAACCTTTGTTCGCACTCGGAAATGAAGGAGGCTGCCAGCGTTTCTGTAATAAAAAGAATATAATAAAGCCCACTTTAGACTGCCATTAAAATAACAAACTAAGGTCGTTCGTAATTTTATGTCACTGACATATGCATACAATTTAAAATTATTAATGAAAAGAAAACAAATCCAATCTCTTGAGCTATGCACTTTTATCTCTATGTACTATATTAGGACGAAGTAGTGATCTGAATCGGCGACTGTAGCCTAACATACAACACTCATGTATTCTCTTCAAAGAAATGTTTGTAGGTCTGACCCTAAACCAATTCGCATCATGCAATGTCCTTGCTAAAATGCCAACATCAAAAACGTAAGAGCTGTTTCTCAGTGTACAACTGTAATGAAACCTTGAGCAAGCATCAACATACGGTACAATGCTGAGCAAACTGATTGGGTGCCATTTAAAAAAATTGTACTGCCCGGTAATTTTGGGTGTCAGAATAAATAATATCACATCTAGCGATTTAGTATGTCTTAATGCATTTGCGTTCAGTGAAGACTCTGGCGCATATGTGCATCCACACAGTCTCGTCAGAGTTTTTACCATCCGCATATATGTTAAATATACCAAAATGCATCTTCTGACACATCAATTGGACGTGTCTACAGATTCAATAGTTGTATGCAAAATCTAACAAGATGCATAAATGGAATGTCGCTTATGGCGTTTCGTGTATTAACATACATCATTTATTATGTGTGCATGATATGTCAGATCAATGTGACAGATGTATAACTTACGTGACTGTTATAATAAGGTTTCTTTTCGTTCTGTGGTACCATAGAATATAAAGTCCCCTGTCCTGTTTCACCTCTTCCATTGTTTTGCCAATCTGCAAGTATGAATCAAGATGCTAAACTGTGTCGTCATTCATTGCGTGAATTCCGTAATCAAATAAATTGTATATCTTGTACTGAAGCAGATTTGGGGTACAGTGTGTTGCTAAAGCAATTTCAGAATGTCATATTTAAAATATGATTATGTTACTATCACATTGCTTTACATGTACATCAATACATGAGAAGCGAGACTACATTGCAGTCACATTCACTCCGATCTTTTAATCTGTAAACTTCTTAGGATAATGAATACCTTTGAGAGCGATTATAATTAACCCTATGGGTGCTGGAATCTATCATGTGCCCCCATAATAGAGCCAAACTAGCCTGCGCATCAGCGCCGTCTGATCAGGATGCTTTGTAACATTTTCACCTTAATATTCCTATAATTGGGATGTTGTTTTCAGAGTGCAAATCTGGAGAAGTCAAGTATAACAAAAACAGCCTTCAAAAGGGTTAATGGCATAACGTCCGAAAGACGATTTTGAACGATGCGTTCATATCATGAATATATATATATATATATATATACCGTATTTTCATTTTCCTTTGGACTCCATCCCATATACTGCCGTAGTTCGCTGTTGTAGTGCATGAATAGTTTGTCATTGGCCAAACTACCATTGAGCAACGGTCTACTTGTTTTGCCACCTATCACAATCTTGTAATCACCATTCGAAACATTGTCAGTTTGTTTGAACACCGGATCGAAAGGCATACTTCTTGAAGACTCCGTATTTCTCGCTCGTCTACATGGTACTTCTGGAAGAGGTCGTGCCCTATTTGTACTTACAGAATGTGTGTCATTGTCTCTAATCAATGGCATACTGTGGCGTGCAAACTTGAATTTGTCTTTGTGAGCCTCTGACTCAATTCTAGGATAAGAGTTTCTCTTACCGTTATAATGTCTCGCTGTAATGAAATCTAGTGTTCCAGCACAATCTACTTGCATTTGAGATTCTTTGTCGTTATCCTCTTCTTTGTCCTTATGTTGCGTTGACTCATCGCAAGAGAGAGAAAACGCGTCTGCAATAGTTGAAAAATCAGTTGAAAAAGAGGCCCTAGTGTTCGTACGCGAGGCATACGAATATTCAAAGTTTGGACACGAGGTCTGTCTGTTCAAACGTTCATATTCGGATGGTCTTGGCTCTAACTGGCTTACACATCTACCGGTATTTGCGAACCGTACTCTCTTCAAACTTTCCGTTCCAGAATCAAACCTGTCACTAGACAAGGCAACTTGTTGATGAATCGATTCATTTACAGTCATTCGACTGCTTCTGTTTAAACTTGTGTGTACCGGTTGTTCTTCTTCTTGAACCTGTGGATAGTTATTGAAGTCAATATATGTCCCCTCAACCATTTCTGATTGTGCTTCTGTAGTGTTCGATCTATTATTTTTATTTAATATCGATGAATTGTGGTTATTGTCATTACTGTTGACGTTGATTTTGTTTGAAATATCGCATGCCATTTCACTATCATCTTTGAATTCAACACCCAGAGGTTTGCTGGAATTCAATATCTCAGTATTATCACTTTTTTGACCGGTCCTATAGAATGATTTTGGTTCCATTATTATGTCGTGTGTATGCGACGAGACCTTAGCTGGCTGAAAGTTATTTGAATCTGTTTCAATCGTTTTGTCACGATACATTGGGTCGTCATCGTACATGAAACCACATTCATTTGTTTTGACAGTTGTATTTTCATGAATGCATTTTAATTCAGTAACATCAGTTTGACCATTTAGTCGTTGTGAAATCTCTTTTTGTTCAGATTCATTTGATGCTGCATTGATGCTGCATGTATAACATTCACTCCTTATTATTTCTTTCAACTTTGTAATCGAATCTTCCCTGTCAAAGCTTACATCTTTTGCATAATTATATACAGGATCATCTTCAAATCCTGGAGTTGGACGGTATGCATTCGGATCTTCATATTCTGCACTGCTGGCTTTAAGAGGATAACTGTTCTCACATCCCAGTGGCTTTGATTCCGTCTTTGGGCGGTCATCAGATGTTTTGAAGCCTACGGATATTCTAGCTTCTTCAGCGAAATCGTTATATAGATCTTGCAAATCTTCTCTATGAACATTGTCATCGACACCTGTTGACTTTGTAAAAACAGGTGAACAGGGATCCTGATATTCAGCGTCACTGTCTACGTTAACTGATCTGTCTATGTGTTCATTAGCTTCTTTGCGATACTCTGATGATGTGTTACTGTCTGTTGCTTGCATCGAATAGTTAGTATTCAATTCGTCTGAATATCGACTTCCACGCTTCGCCAACAGGTTATTAATTCCTTTAGAATAGCATTCACCTTTCCCTGTTTCACGTTCCTTTATTGTCTTTCTCTCGGTTTCATTAATATTGAAATCAAAGTGTGGGCGTTGGATCCTATCCCCTGTTCTTTCATGTCCTAAATCATTTGTTGAACATTTTCGATCAGCTGTGGAAGCTCCAAGTATATCTGTTTCCTCGTGTCTATAGGCCATCGTTTGGTATATAGATGAAGTGACAGGTCTCGTTGATACGCTGTCTGTTTCAGAGGAACGGTTCCTTCTACATACACCTAGTGTTGGATTACTGGAATCCACGGTGGGGTCTTGTTCCATTGGTAGTTCTGTCGATTTCTTTGTCAGCATTAACTCTCGCCCCTGAAACGTACCAATCGCAAAGCAATGACAGTCTAATAAACCGTAGAGGGGGTAGACAATTGTGGCGAATATGTCGGATGAGAGTATGTGCATAAGATAATGCTAGAAGTTGTTCATGACTATCTGTATTGATATCTTCAGTTCATGAAGTCAAGCGAGACCATGCTATTAATTAAAACAATCATCAACTCTATTGTTGTTGTTTTTATCGATATATGTAATATGCATGCATTTTACTTTACTCTTTGGTCGCCAATGGTAATATTGAGGTTTTTGCAAACAATACAGATTCAACATGTTTTGCCTTTAAGTTTTAAAACTATTCCAAAACGCTTGTTGCATTTAAAAGGGAGTCTTTAAACATGGAAGAGCTTCTTTAGGAAATTTGGTACTAATAGGGTTATATTGTGATATATATGGGTGGTGAAATAAAGACCACGATATTTATTTGCTACACTCTTGTCAGACTGCGAACCTGACACTTCGCTACTAGCCAATTCATAAGACACTTCTATGTCGTTATAGAATTTACTAATATATATATAGGTTACAATACACCAAATAAATTCCTTCTTTGTTTCCATGTTTATCGACCAGTTTCAATCCTCAATTGTCACACTTTCTAAACGTTTCTTATTTAGAACACCAATATCATTGAAAAGAGTTACCTCTTAGCTTTAAAACAATCCAAAGAAAGTTGTGGGGGCATGCATTATGCAAGAAAGAACTCACCAGGCAAAAATGGTTACCGTCATTTTGGACAAAATAGGGCCCGGACAAACCGGTGTTTAGTATTCTCTACTTTCACTTTCAAACAAAGTCAAACTACTAAAAGTGATCAAATCAATCATTTCCAGTGCATCATATACACATTCACAATGCATTTAAACTCAATGTCATATAGTCAATATATACTGGTGATGGTATACACTCATTTCTACACAAACAAAGGTTGATTTAGGGACTATCGTAATGTAGATCAGCATGTAGATCAGCATGTCAGCGGATGTATTTAGCGTAATTTGGCCTGATAACAATTAATTGACTTTTTGTTCGTGTTTTGCACCGCCTTCGACATTTTTTCAGTTATATCACGGCGGTTTCTGGGTAAGTTACGAGTACTACTGGTCCATTTATCTTGATACCCGCAGGTCTGCGGTAATGCTTACCCCGCAACCCTGAGCGTTATGGAGGGCAAAGTCATTACAACCATTTTTAAAAGTCTTTGACATAACCCGGCCGGTGATCGGACACACGACCTCACGCACCCGAGGTGGACGCTTTACCACTATATATATAGCACCGAGGCGGTTGACAATAATTGTACTATGTACGTGGAAAACACTTACATAGGTTTTGTTATTGATCCGATAAAATGATTAAACATCTTTTACGTAGCCGTGTTGACCGAATCTAAATTATATTTGCAAAGTAAGATTATCCTACACGTTAGCGGTTGTGTAATATGTTTCTCCACATGAGTCTAAGACTCATCAAATTTTGGGCAGGACTCATTATTTTTTTTAAAAAGCAAACTTTAATTTGTAGGACTCATTGACTTGTGAAAAGCATTGATGGAAATGTCAAAATAAAACACTGTTAATGCTGCCTTAACCGTTTCTACATTGGTCGCTACTCAGTATAAATATTCAGCATAAACTACTCCGTTCATTTGTTATAACCTTATACAATAGAATATGTATGATACTTGTCGTAGGAAACAAGCGGATTGTGTGTTTATGGCAATACTTATGTATTAGTTGTTAACGTTGCATTTACGGCAATATTGCGAAGAGAGATTATTCAGATCAGGTTGCTCGGATTGATCTTCTCTGTTGACGAAGTGCTAAAGGAGATTACTGTGTCTCTTTTTTAAATTACTTAAAACGAGATGAGTCCCCAATTCTCACAACACTAAATACCAAATGAGTCGTCACGCGAGAAAACAAACAGTATGGCATCTGCGGAATGTATCGACCAGATCAGCCTGCGCTGTCCGCGCAAACTGAACCGGTCGACGCATTCTGCCTCAGGGGGAAAGGAGGTATACACAAATGATTCCTTAAACAGAAAATCCACATGAGGTGAAACGTGTCTGTCCGGGTTAGCCTGCAGGGCATGCTTTGGTGGATCAGGGTCGACACTTTACGCAGAGTGCATAATGTTGGTTTTCTCGCGAGACGGCTCAAATATGTGTATGGCAGTACTAATGTATTAGTTCTTAACGGCAATATTGCGAAGATAGAATATTCAGATCAGGCTGCTCGAATTGATCTTCTCTGATGACGAAGTGTTGAAGGAGATTAGAGTGTCTCTTTTTCAAACATTAACTTACTTAAAACGAGGTGATTCCCCAATCCTCACAACACTAAATACCAAATGAGCCGTCCCGCGTGGAAAACCCAACATTATGGCATCTGCGTAATGTATCGACCAGATCAGTCTTCGCTGTCCGCACAGACTGATCCGGGCCAACACATTCCGCCTCAGGGGGATAGAGGTATACATAAATGATTACTGAAACAGATCATTCACATGAGGTGAAACGTGTCTGTCCGCGTTAGCCTGCGCGGAATGCTTAGGCGGATCAGGGTCGACACTTTACGCAGAGTTGCGTTTCTCGCGAGGCGGCTCAACTCACCTTGTAAGTTTAGGATAACATTCACCAACAGCCTAAGATTAGCCGAAATAATCGGGTTCCAAAGCTATAACAGTTTAAGCTGCATCTTGATTGGTCAGAAGCAAATTCCTTGTCCAAATTACCCAATCAGAAGTATTAAGTCACTCAGTAAAATCAATAAAATAAAAGTATTTAACAGTTCTGTTTGTAGGCTACGTGTAAATATAATCTTTATTTTTTGTTTGTGTTATTTGATGCAGATTGTGTATCTCTTGTTAGTAAACAGTGTGACAGTTATACTAGTTGTAGGGTGTTTGGTGAAGACATTGTCGTGCGAGACAATGTTGTATTTTACAAGACCAATGAAGTATCCACAACTAGAGCAAAGTGGTTGGCTACTCTTTTCATTGACTTTAGTGAGATCGATAATTTCTTTTTGCTAATAGCAAAAGACATAAGAGCACAGCGCGTACAATGAGCGACATTAGTGATAATTATATTATCTCCCTTGTCAGATCAAGACCAAGGAAGACCAAATAGTTTGTAGGTCCTTTTAGTTGGAGTCCTTTGTCTTTATCGCTTTTTGACAATGAGATATTGCAATTACTATGTAGACATTAATCATAAATGTGTTAATTAAAATGATGATTCAAAAGAGAAAATTAACATAGCAGTGTTTAAAGAACACAAATCTGGAATTTCTTATCAATCTCGTAACAGTTGGCCAAGAAAATGCAAATTATAAGTGCACATCCAGTGCAAAGAAACCAACGATAAAATCAGAGGAAAACAAATGATAGGGCCAAGCTAGATTTAGAGAGTATTAAAGGGAGGTAACTGACTGATGTCTCCCATTTATCCTGACACAAGCCAGTAAAACGTAATGCTAACCCCGCAAACCTGAGCTCCAAGATGGACAGCCATTACTACGATCTTTTAAATATTTGTATTTGGTGGTATGATCCGGCCGGGGATCAAACCCACAGCCTCTCGTAACGAATGCAGACAATATTATTATAATAATTTGTCAACTTGTGTTGACTCTGTAAAGTCTGAGAGTGATCTGTTCATACACTATGCAGAGTTGCAAACTTGTACCTTTTTCAACATTCGTGCTCAAATAGTAAGTTGATTAAATAAAGGATGAAACAACCCCGATGGTCGGCATTTGTATGACTTGGCTCAGTTGTGAAAGGTGAATGCCACTATGCAACCCTCTTATATACAAAATAATACAATTAATAAATAGGCAAGGCACCAGACAAAATCAAAACGCCAATGGCACAGTAGTGGCGAACGTATAGATCCTGCAAAGTAACAAGCAGTATTTTGGTGTAGGCCATGTGATTTTCAATATATGTAGGCATATACGATAATGCTCGATCTCTAACTAAATTAGGCTACACTTTCAGCATTGATTGCTTACTGACGCTATAACGTACATACGTTTACAACTTTTACACTGCATGACATAGTGTCCTTTAAACTTATGTAAACAAGTATTATCGTCTAGACGCTTTCATATATAGCAACAACTACAAAATAAAGCGTTAATGATATTGAGATTTAAGTACAATCGAATACCTGTCTCACGAGCTATTTATAGAACCTTTTGAAATGATAAAATTTCAGCTACCCGGTTTTTAGGTCGCTTTTCAGTTTAGCCTGTTGGTGACTAAATGAAATAAGAGGCTATTAAGATTAAGTCCGAAACGGAATTGTGCAATGTTAGTGAAAACTGGACCAGGTACGAAATTAGCACTTTTCACTGACTGATATGAATGTAAACCTTTTATTTTGGCGAGGTGCTTCGAGAGTACTTTGCATGGCAGATATAACGCGCAATGTTATTTATTATCTGCCCAAACACGAAGAAAGATAATACGTACATATTCTTACTCTATTTAGATATTATCTCGATACATCTCAAATCTTAGTATCAATCTGGTACCAAAGTAGCACTGACATGATTATTATTAATCGTGTCTCTGTATCACTGATGGAACTATATATTTGGCGGTTTAACGGAAGTGAGTAAATTGGTTTGCAGTAAGACATTATAAAGTAAACGGGCTAGTCAAAAGTTACTATATACATTTTTTCGTTGTTGATGTCTCTGTTAGCATTATGGCGATTGTCAACCCAATCGCCACAAAAATACCATCATAGCGCATGGAAAGATAGCTGCTTGTGCATCTTTCCATAGGATAAAAATAGATACTACTGATATGATGTTTTTTGAAACCTTATTAGACTATTTGGAAAAACAGTGCAGTTCTTGGTCAGTATGCGCATATGCGCTGTCTGATCTGGTTATCGACTGATCGTGTGAGCTGAGACCAACTTAACTAAAGCTGCAAATTACTCATGTCACACAAATTCCTAACATTTTCCCGGTTGCAGACGCATTTCGACACATATGCAGCAGACGAGTATTAAAACCATTTTGACAAAATGATAAAATGCTCATATTATCATTTATAAACAGTTTCCATGTTTTTACTTAATTAATTTTAAAATCATCTGTTGCGGGTGTGTTGTATGTATGAAATGGCAGACCGACTCTTTCAATTTAAGTCTCAGGCGAATCAGGAGTTTGCTGTATAAACGATTGGTGTCATTTCGGCTCTTTTTATGTTAAATATCAATCTCATTTTAAAACTAGAACTAACTTTCGTTGCAGCGGCAAACGCTCATTAATATTTGCGCCGAACCCCGGTAGCTCAGTCGGTAGCGACGCGGGCTGTCAATCCAGGGATTGTAAGTTCGAATCCCGGCTCGGCCAACTTTCTTTCCGACGTTTGACAAAAGTCTGTTGTGATTATTACTGGTGTGAGAAAACCTGGAAATACATGAGTAGGTGAACTGGCCGCCGTGATATGACTGAACAATTGTTAAAAACGGCGTTAAACCCCAATCAATCATTAAGATTTGCCGACTTCCTATTACAGGTTGTCTCAGATTGACCTTTGTGTAAACCAATCAGGATGTCGCGTATAAATTCGTTATGTATCAGCAGGGGATATTATCCCTATACATAAGTTGGATAGAAAAGCGATTATGGCAGAGTCTACTGAATGCACAAGACGCATATATCGATGGTTGTGTCATGCAATTTCATTGCATAGACAACGAGCGCATTATCATGAATATTTAAGTGTCAATTTCCCTCATATAGACGCTTTCTGACGCCTCTGCAGCAGTCCGCTTTTCTTTTTGAAAACATAGTGACAAAAGGAGAAATTGCACAAAACGTGCAATTTCTCCTATTGACACAATGTCTTCCATTTTAAGTCATAGGTTATCAATTCAACTAAAGAGATTTTCCATGTTTTGACAAAATATGTTCAAAGTCGGCTCCTGCAGAATTGTCGTATGAGGGAATGGGTTAACTCGAACCACTCAAGTCTAAACGACCTTTTATACCATGTCGTCAGATCATTTTTTTTGCACCTCGCAGAATGTTAGTTCATATTAGATTGGAAAACTATTTCAATGAATTTATTTTTTAGGGCTAATGCAAATATACTTATTATTCATCATGTTGTGTGGATAAAAAGATTCAGTATATCCTGCTTTTAATTATTTTATTTGTTCTGAGGGAATCATAGGAGCGTAACAAACATGTATGCAGACAGCAACAACTCGGCTCTGGAGTAACTGTAATGAAGAAGTA
>JAUELF010274201.1:0-10715 GCA_031471495.1 Clinocardium nuttallii | reverse complement strand
ATTTCCATGTAAACTGACCTTGCTATGTATTCATCATGAGGTGGTTTAATAATTAACACTTTCCCCACATACATACGCTTTAAGATGCCACTGCAACTGTCGGCTTTAGAAAACTTTTGTTGAGCATTTTTTTCCTTTGCCACAATGTTTTCATCTCTATTCATTTATTAAATTTTCATTTATTAAAATGTTTTCAAATTTTTGCTGGAATGTTTTTCAAAATCACCTGCTACAGTTTTGTTGTATGTTTGAAAAGGTTAATACAGATTTAATGTCACAGAAACTCCTTTGTATCCACTCTGTAGATTGTTTGTTTGTTTTATGGGTATGTTACACCTTTTTTAACAGTGTTCCATTATAATGACTGCAACACTACACACAGTTCATTATCCCCAGGAGAATAACTGGTACTTCATGTACGAGGAATCCGTTGTGGTTGAGTGGTTAGCTTCGGGATTTGAAACCAGGCGTCCCAGGTTCGATCCCCATACACGGCACGATGGTCATGGTGGGCAAGGCACATTTTTTAGCCTAGTACTGGTTTGTTTAACCAGGGATCATGAATAAGTGAACTGTCACCATGATATAACTGAAATAATGTTGAAAGTGACATAAAATGCCAATAAAAAACATAAAAGAACTTCTGAAGTCTTCATATATGTTAGGAAAATAATGTACCTTGCCCATAGGTTCCAACTTATAATGTCCATCTCTCTGTAGAAAACAGCTTGAAAAATAAGAATCTGAATAGACAAAGCAAGTCAAGATTATACAATCTGACATTGGTCTTCAATTATTTACAAAAAAATATTGGCAGCCGTCTTGGTGGTGTGTTCATGGGCCATGGTTTATTTTCTAAACTACTTAACTATTTATCCCCAGTCAAAGGTGAATGGGAGAATGGTTTAGCATCATCCATCCATCCATGTTTCCATAGACTTATCTAAGTCATTGTTTGAAGGATTTAATTAAAACTATATGCAAATGAAACCATCCATAAGGAAATGCCACTGAGCAAGTTTCACTGAGATTCCCTCAGGAACACAAGAGTTATGTACCCTCAAATTTACGTTGTTTATATACTGTATAAGTGGATATATTTGCCTGACTAAAAGTTCGTGAATTGCCAATTTCAGACTTTTCGGTTGCGGAAATGTTTGCGAATCACAGATATTCATATGTTTGTAATTTATGCACGTCGTAAATATCACTTCACTGGAGTCGTGCATAATATCTACACGTCGTGTTATTAATGTATTGTGAATTATCGATAGTAAGTGTTGACACAACGAAAGAATGCAGCTCTTTGTTTGCCGACCTGTACGTTTGCTGTTTCACAATTAGGTGTTAAAACTATTTAGCGGTTTTGTTTCCTTACACAGGTGTTACATACCAGACGGCTCTGGCCAGATTTATACTGGACTTTCACCATTTGAAAATATGTTGAATGTATTGCTGCAACTATTTAGCAAATGTTTGGACGCAATTTCCTCAACACACAATTAAAATTAAAATATGGTTGTTGTCTTTAGTCATCAGTTTCATATTGCTTCTTACTGTTTCATTTAGAATGAATCACAATTATCAGGTATGACGCAATCTCCTTTGCAGAATTGTCGCTCATTTCACTCACTTATACATAATGTAATGAGTCGATAGTGTTAGAGAATGGGTATGACGATGTAAAATAAAAAAACGACTTGACGGTGCATTGGTAAATTAAACAACAGAGATCGTGGAAAGTTTCGCTGGCGGATATTTTCCCAAATTTAGTGAATTCGCGAAATTTGCAAACATTTCCACAACGCGAACTTTACCACTTATACAGTATGCACTGTATAATAGTTTATATATCAGTATAATCACAATTACCTTGTAGACACTCTAGAGGCCAAATTTTACACCCAACCTTCATGACAGTTCATCAAAACATTCATCTAAATCCCATATATATGGGTGAATTTTGGAACTGATTCAAGTGCGGTCAAAAAGTAAGTGACCATTTCCAAATTTAGAAAAAACTTTTGAATGCTCTAGAGGCCTTTTTTTTAAAAATCTTAATGACAATTCATCAAACCGTTTACCTTAATCTAAATCAAATTTGAAACTGGGATGCATGGATTCAACACTAAGGTCATGCAGTAGGTCAGATTTTAGAACACTACAGGTCACATTTTTTGCTTGTCTGTTTTTCGAAGGAAAAATGTCGGCTATTGTGTTACCCTTGGTGTCGTCGTCTAGTCACAAAATTTTAACCTTACCTCATAACCTCAAAAACAGTTACTGATATTTATGAAAAAACAGACAAGCATTGGCATTTGATTCATGGTGCTCTTGTCAATCTAATCATCATAAAGATACATCAAAATATTTTCTGCATTAAATCTGGTACAAATTTGAAACTAAGTCAACAACAAGTTTTAGAAATTTCCAAAAAAAAATCAAAATTTGAAATAACTCATTTTTCATCGAATCTTCATGAAAGTTAAAAAAAACCCGTTTGTTTCATTGGGTCATGAGGGGTCAAAAACTAGGGAACTAGGTTAAAATTTAGAAATGTGCATTCTGGATAGATCGTCCACACAATTTAGAATTATAGATTTTGTTATTATTTTGTAATTCTGAGTACTTTTACTTTTGGCAGCTGTGGATGATCTCAATTTAAATTATAAACTTGTTCTGGTTAGCCACCTATGGAGCATGAATATGTATTTTTACACTGGGATATAACTGAATAACTGTTGAAAATGGTATAAAACCCTGATAAAGCAAACAAGCTAATATAACAAACCTGTTTAACTGTACTGTATTGAATGTGAAATGGTAGAGTGGTGTTCAGATCTGTCCAACATGGCCGTTACATGTTTGAAGCTCAATGTGTTGAAATGCTCATTTACCGCCTCAGTGGTGTAGTGGTAGTAGTGCCTCTGTCTCAGATGCGGGAGGTCATTGGTTCGATCCTTGGCGGGGTCATAACAAAGACTTCCAACAAATAACAAATCTACAGCAGACGTTTTTCGAAATCATCTTGTAAGAAATATGGTATACCTCCATAAATAAAATTTTAAACATTGAATAGAGTTGAAAATATTGTGGCAAAGAGAGAACTTGCTCATAATTTCTTTTTTGGTTGGATTTTGCTTGAAAAATTCCGGTTTACAGATTGGCGATGTCCGTCTGGCTGTCCGTCCATCTGTCCGTCCGTCAACACAATATTTTCACCAATCATCTGCTGCAAAGGCATCATAAAGGGTATGTATGTGGGAAAGGGTTAAATTGGTAGTAATGGTTGACGTTCTAGGCTCTCAGGGTTGCGGGGTTAGCATTATGACTGACTGGCTGATGTCAGGATAAATGGACTAGTTGTACTGGTAACTAACCCAGAAAATGATATAACTGAAAAAATATTGAAAGTGGCATTGAAAACCAAGCAATCATTTAATATAATGTTCATTAGATCAATACTGTTTGATAGAATCATCAGAGAGTAAACCCAAATACTCAAAATAAAAATATAAATGCCTGGTATTAGTGGTTGAGGTGAGAGGCTGCATACTTTTGTTCGCTGCTAAGGAATTGGTAGGAAACGGGGCTCAGGACCACAGTGTGTGTGAGACACCATTGTAAATTCAAACAAATTTACCATTGCCAATGAATGTTTTCAAGTCTGTATCAAATCACATTTTTCTTTTCTTTTTGTAACAATATTTTTGCTCAGATGTTTTTCAAAGCAAAGAACTCAGAGCTATGGGGTAACTATAGGGTAACCAGTGAATTAATCTGGATATCCATTGTTAATTAAAGGATAGTGTGTTTTTGTAAATGCAGCAAAGTTTTTTCCTAATTTAGTAATTAGATCCTTTGCCAAATACAACACATCTGCAGCAGAAAACTTTGAAAACATTTTTGCTTAAATATGAAAATTAAATTATTGAATGGAGGGAAAAATATAGTGCCTGAAGGAGAAATTTCTCTCTTGGTCACAATGTTTTCAAAAGTAGTCTGCTGCAGAGACCACAACATGGGTCTGTTTGAGGCAAAGGGATAAAGTGTGTTTCCTGTAAATCAGTGTAATCTTTTCCTCATTAGACCCTTTCTCATTAAGATAAATCTAGTAGTTTCTCTTCCTCATTCAGTGTTGTTGACATAGAATTGTCCTGTCTGTCTACTAAATCACAAATAGACAAAAAGCATGTGAAGGTGAATCATGCAATTAGATTGATAAATATGACTTTCCCACATGCAGACATGTTTTTGAAAACTAACATCATGCTAAAAGGAGAAAATTGCTCATGAGTAATGTCTGATGGTTCTATAGACTAAGAGTGACCATATATTCAACAGTACAATATGCAGGAGGTATACATGTCATTATCATTAATTCTGAAAAATTAAGGCTGCTTAGCCCATAATTCATGCCCAACATCATTTTTCAGGAACTTTCCCATTGTCACCTTGACCCGTAGACATGGTATAATATTGGCCTGGGTTATAGTGAAGGAATCTGGACAGGTACCCCAGTAGACATGGTGATTATTAACTTTGAATATAGTGAAGCATTCTGGACAGTACCCCAGTAGACATGGTGATTATTGGCTTGGGATATAGTAAATTAGTCTGGACAGGTAGACATGGTAGATTATTGGCTTGGGATATAGTGAAGCAGTCTGGACAGGTAGATTATTGGCTTTGAATGTAGTGAAGAAGTCTGGACAGGTACCCCAGTAGACATGGTAGATTAAGTGAAGTAGTCTGGACAGGTTCCCCAGTAGACATGGTGGTTATTGGCTTAGGATATAGTGAAGTAGTCTGGACAGGTGCCCCAATATACATGGTGGTTATTGGCTTAGGATATAGTGAAGTAGTCTGGACAGGTGCCCCAATATACATGGTGGTTACTGGCTTAGGATAAAGTGAAGCAATCTGGACAGGTACCCCAGTAGACATGGTGGTTATTGGCTTAGGATATAGTGAAGCAGTCTGGACAGGTGCCCCAGTACACATGGTAGATTATTGGTTTGGGATATAGTGAAGCAGTCTGGACAGGTAGATTATTGGCTTTGAATATAGTGAAGCATCTGGACAGGTACCCAAGTACACATGGTAGATTATTGGCTTGGGATAAAGTGAAGGAGTCTGAACAGGTACCCCAGTAGACATGGTAGATATAGTGAAGTAGTCTGGGCAGGTGCCCCAGTAGACATGGTAGATTATTGGTTTGGGATATAGTGAAGCAATCTGGACAGGTGTCCCATTAGACATGGTGGTTATTGGCTTAGGATATAGTGAAGGAGTCTGGACAGGTACCCTAGTATACATGGTAGATTATTGGCTTGGGATATAGTGAAGGAGTCTGGATAGGTACCCAAGTAGACATTGTAGATTTAGTGAAGTAGTCTGGACAGGTGCTTTAGTAGACATGGTGGTTATTGGCTTAGGATTTAGTGAAGCAGTCTGGACAAGTACCCTAGAAGACTTGGTGGTTATTCGCTTGTGATATAATTAAGCAATCTGAACAGGTACCCCAGTAGACATGGTAGATTATTGGCTTTGAATATAGTGAAGGAGTCTGGACAGGTACCCCAGTAGACATGGTAGATTTAGTGAAGTAGTCTGGACAGGTGCCCCAGTAGACATTGTGGTTATTGGCTTGGGATATAGTGAAGCAGTCTGGACAGGTATCCCAGTAGACATGGTATATTATTGGCTTGGGATAAAGTGAAGCAGTCTGGACAGGTACCCCAGAAGACATGGTGATTATTGGCTTTGAATAAAGTGAAGCAGTCTGGACAGGTAACCCAGAAGACATGGTGATTATTGGCTTGGGATAAAGTGAAGCAGTCTGGACAAGTACCCTAGAAGACGTGGTGGTTATTCGCTTGGGATATAATGAAGCAATCTGGACAGGTACCCAAGTAGACATGGTAGATTATTGGCTTTGAATATAGTGAAGGCGTCTGGACAGATACCCCAGTAGACATGGTAGATTTAGTGAAGTAGTCTGGACATGTACCCCAGTAGACATGGTAGATTTAGTGAAGTAGTCTGGACATGTGCCCCAGTAGACATTGTGGTTATTGACTTAGGATATAGTGAAGGAGTCTGGACAGGTGCCCCAGTAGACTTGGTAAATTGTTGGCTTGGGATATAGTGAAGCAGTCTGGACAGGTGCTGCAGTAGACATGGTGATTATTGGCTTGGGATATAGTGAAGCAATCTGGACTGGTGCCCTAGTAGACATGGTGGTTATTGGTTTTGGATATAGTGAAGGAGTCTGGACAGGTGCCCCAGTAGACTTGGTAGATTATTGGATTTGGATATAGTGAAGCAGTCTGGACAGGTGCCGCAGTAGACATGGTGATTATTGGCTTGGGATATATTGAAGCAATCTGGACAGGTGTTGCAGTAGACATGGTGATTATTGGCATGGGATAAAGTGCAGCAATCTGGACAGGTGATGCAGCAGACATGGTGATTATTGGCTTGAGATATAGTGAAACAATCTGGACAGGTACCCCAGTAGACATGTTGGTTATTGGCTTAGGGTACAGTGAAGCGTCTGGACAGGTGCCCCAGTAGACATGGTAGATCATTGGTTTGGGATATAGTGAAGCAATCTGGACAGGTACCCCAGTAGACATGGTGGTTAGTGGCATGGGTTGTAATGAAATAGTCTGGACAAATTCCCCGGTACATAGACATGGTAGATTATTGGCTTTGGATATAGTGAAGCAATCTGGACAGGTGCCTGAGTATACCTGGTAGATTAATGGCTTGGGATATAATGAAGTAGTCTGGACAGGTACCCCAGTAGACATGTTGGTTAATGGCTTGGGATATAGTGAAGGAGTCTGGATAGGTACCCAAGTAGACATTGTAGATTTAGTGAAGTAGTCTGGACAGGTGCTTTAGTAGACATGGTGGTTATTGGCTTAGGATTTAGTGAAGCAGTCTGGACAAGTACCCTAGAAGACTTGGTGGTTATTCGCTTGTGATATAATGAAGCAATCTGGACAGGTACCCCAGTAGACATGGTAGATTATTGGCTTTGAATATAGTGAAGTAGTCTGGACAGGTACCCGAGTAGACCTGGTGATTATTGGCTTGGGGTATAGTAAAGCAGTCCGGACAGTACCCCAGTAGACATTGTAGGTTATTGGCTTGGGATATAGTGAAGCAGTCTGGACAGGTACCCCAGTTGACATGGTGATTATTTGCTTGGGGTATAGTGAAGCAGTCTGGACAGGTACACTAGTAGACATGGTGGTTATTCGTTTGGGATATTGTGAAGCAGTCTGGACAGGTACACTAGTAGACATGGTGGTTATTCACTTGGGATATAGTGAAGGAGTCTAGACAGGTACCCAAGTAGACATGGTGTTCATTGATGTGGGATATAGTGAAGAAGTCTAGAAAGGTACCCCAGTAGACATGTTAGATTATTGCCTTTGGATATAGTGAAGCAGTCTGGACAGTAACCCGGTAGTGATTATTATGTCTTCCCAATTACATGTTGCTTTGGCCATGGAAGTAAATACTTGGGGTGCAGGTTGGTCACCACCAGCAGATGACCCTTACTGATTTTGAGGTCACTAGGTCAAAGATCAAGGTCATGGTAACCTTCAGCTGAACAATTTCCACTTGTTTCAGCTCAATAACTAAAGTATGCTTGGGCGTAGGAACTTCATTCTTGGTATGCAGGTTGGTCATGACCAGTAGATGACCCCTATTGAATTTGATGTCAGAAGGTCAAAGGTCAATGTCTTTGTGAGGTAAAAAAATGGTTTCCGCACAATAACTGAAGAACACTTGGGCTGAGAAACTTAATACTATGTATGCAGGTTGGCCATGCCCAGTAGCAAACCCCTATTGATTTTGGGGTCAGTACATTTAAAGTCATGGTCACAAAGACCTTGAGCTGAAAGGTCACCGTAACAATGAGCTGAAAAATTGTTTTTGCTTAATAACCGTAGAATACTTTGGCCATGGAAGTTAATACTTGTGCATGTTGGTCACCACCAGCAGATGACCCTTTTGATTTTGAGGTTACTAGGTCAAAGTCATGGCAACCTTCAGCTGAAAAATGGTTTCCTCTTGTTTCTGCTCAATAAACGAAAAAGCGCTTGGCGTAGTCAAGGTAATGGTGATCTTGTGAGGTAAAACATGTTTTCCGCTCAATAACTGAAAAACGCTTGGGCCGAGGAACTCCATACTTTGGATGCAGGTTGGCTATGCCCAGTAGAAGACTCCTTTAGATTTTGAGGTCAGTATGTCTAGAGTCAAGGTCACAGTGACAATGAGCGTTGTCAGCATTCCACTAAACCATCAGTGATCATTGCTTGCTCCATATCAAAATAAAAACAAAATGGTACTTCTTACATCCACATTACGTTCATTCTTAAAAAAACAACAACTAATCTTGTGCATCTTATGCAATACATTTCCACTATTGTCTACAGGTTAATAGGCCAAACTTCAAAGTTGCTTCATCTCAAGTCCAAAACTACAAATTTCATCTCCATCATTTCTTTTTCTCCCCTACAACCACACTAATGGGGAGACAAGCGCTTTTTCAAAGCAATCTCTAGTTGGTTTTGGATATAGTGAAGTAGTCTGGACAAGTTCCCTGGTACATATACATGGTAGATTATTGGCTTTGGATATAGTGAAGCAATCTGGACAGGTTCTGCAGTAGACATGGTAGAGTTTTGGCTTGGGATATAATCAAGCAATCTGGACAGGTACCCTAGTAGACATGGTAGATTATTGGCTTGGGATATAGTGAAGCAGTCTGGACAGGTACCCGGGTATACATGACGATTATTGGCTTGGGATAAAGTGAAGCCCAGTAGACATGGTGATTATTGGCTTGGGGTATAGTGAAGCAGTCTGGACAGGTACCCCAGTAGACATGGTAGATTATTGGCTTGGGATATAGTGAAGCAGTCTGGACAGGTACCCGAGTATACACAGCGATTATTGGCTTGGGATAAAGTGAAGCAGTCTAGACAGGCACGGCGATTATTGGCTTGGGATAAAGTGAAGCCGTCTAGACAGGTACCCGAGTATACACGTCAATTATTGGCTTGGGATAAAGTGAAGCCGTGTGGAGTTTTTCATGTAAACCTGATCCTGACCTTTTGTTGAAAAGAACATTTTGTTATGAGTTTTTATGATGTACATGCATTTACACCAGATGTAGACTGAGCTCATCAATCCCTACATGTATTTCTTAAAAATGGAATCCACTTACCAGATGGTTAAGCATAGATGGTTTGAAGCCGACATCCATGGTTTGATCACCGCTTATGGTGAAGGATTCTTAAAAAAGTAAAAATTTCCTAGCCTAGAACTGGTCAGTTTTCGCATGGATCATGAATAAGTATTCTGTCCCAGTGACATAAATGAAATAATATAATTTATTGAAAACTGCTAAACTCCAATTAAACATTTAACCTTTTCTTAAAAGAATAATTAAAAAATTGCTGATGATTCTCCAGTTAAAGCTTAGGTCAGTAATTTAAACAGATTTTGAAATATGTGAGAAAAAAAGTTTAAGCTTTAAAGGAAGTTGTATCTTGTTTGCTTCAAACTAACCTGAGGAAACACATAAACAATATTGACATATTCAACTATTATTTTTATGTCAAAAATACGTTACCAGTCATTTAACCCTTTCCCTCATACAACAATTCTGCAGCAGACAACTTTAAACATGTTTTGTCAAAAAATGGAAAATCTCTATAATTGAATGAATAAAATTGGAAAACATTGTGGCAAACGAGAAATTGCACATTTTCAAAAAGCCTTCTGCTGTGGAGGCGTCAGAAAGCGCCTATATGAGGGAAAGGGTTAATACCTGATATATAATCTCAATACCTTAATTCCATCCAGATAGAATCAGCGTAGATACCACAATGTGCTTAACACAGGGGCGTCTGCAAAGGATCATTGGTACAAAACTATTCTAATTTGGGCCAAAGTAATCTGCTCCGTATGTGTTGTAAGTTGACTGTTTGAATATGAACTGCTTCAGATGGAACTTTGTATTTGAGATCAGTGCAGGCTCAGGTAAGTCACGCTGTATCTATGCATTCTCATCAGCATCTCCACTATCCTCCCGTTTTAGAAGAACCACAGACTGCTGATGAACAACTAGAGTTGCAGCCACTCAGCTAAAGCTAGAATGGGGATGCTATGAGACACATTTTTTTTTTTAAACACGGCTCTAATGTTTTTCTACACCAAGTCTGTGATATTCATCTGAAGAGGATATTCAGATTTGTCTGGGAAAACTGTAATTGGAATAATAATTGTGGAATCGAAAGTAAGTCCGATAGGGGAGAGAGTAGTGGAACATACAGAAAATTGAGAGCTCAATTTGCTGGTCACAGTTTTAACGGTTTTGCCTGATTGATATTTAAGTTGTCTGATTTAAAAATATCTAAGGGAAAGTTCAAGATAGCTACATTGTGAAAAAATAACTGATACAGTCTGTTGAAAGCATGATGGGAAAAAGAGAAATGTCTAGTTTTTAGCTCTACTGGCCAAAGGCCAGAAGGGCTTATGTCATGGCGATTCGTCCGTTGTCTGTGCATGCGTGCGTCCATGTGTCCGTGCGTCTGTAAACAATTTCTCGTTAACACAATACAGTCTTTATTTTTTATTGTATCTCAATCAAACTTATACAGTAGTTAGATATCCATGAGAGCTCG
>JAUELF010274190.1:0-10716 GCA_031471495.1 Clinocardium nuttallii | reverse complement strand
TGTCTTAATAAGGGTGGTGGGTGGGCTTCAGGAAAAACACAAACCCCACAATGTCTCTCTCGTCTGTACGGACAGACTGACGACGGACAAAAAGTGATCAGAATAGCTCACATTGAGCCTTTGGCTCAGGTTATCTAGAAAAGGCTTTCAGGCAAATGGGTTGTTATCTTAGGGTGTTTATATTAAGTCAGTTTACACTTTTTTGATATATCTAATGAAAAATCTCATTGTATCTTTATCGCTTATATTACAATTACTTTATAGTTTATATATTTAAACATCATTTATATTTCTCTAACACTTAATTCTTTCCTCAGTTCCCTAAGGTTCAGGCAAGAGTTAGGGAACAGATGACTATGTCTCCTATTAATAAGTCATAACATTACTGTCATACAGACAGACAGTCAAACGACAAAAACGATTCCTTAGTGTCACCGTAATCTAAGATATCGATATAAAAAGTATCATTCCTACAGTTCATACTGTAGGAGCAAAAAATACAATATATCATGCTTACTTGGGATGAAATTTGTCCTACACAAGATATGAAGATCAAGAGTCCTTTTCCAATATGACATTTTGATATAATCTGATCTCATAATGGGTAAATCTATATTACTAAGAATTGGAGTCTAACCCAAACATAAATTATGACTAGCGTTGTCTCAATTACTTATAGACTGAGGATTATTATGTTCAGCAGTATATCTGCATTTTCAACATAGTATACCAGTAGTCCTGGTTTATTAATGACTCACAGGAAAGTCTAGATTACAACCAAGAAAGAATGTGGTGACAATGAACAGTCAGATGACACATAGGAAAGACTAAAAACGGGCTGTTTTGTGGGTTTACATCCCATGGAACAGACTCTGTGAATCCCAAGCAAGCTATAAATGGAATGAAAGAGCAATATCGTAGGGCATTGGGGGAGGGAGATGGGCCCAACAGGACAGATTTATTGGTAATAGACAGGCTAGTTAAATCGGCTTTGCCCGGGCGTGTCATTGGTCTAACAATTTGAACCATTCGGGTATGAAGTAAATTACGTGGAGATCGAGAGCATCACACAATGCTAGAGGTCTCTCCGTTACTGTATTTTCTCAGACCAGATTCAGTCCGATGAATGAATATGTTGATTCTAAAGATGGTTCTTGGAGTTACAGGAGATTATACTGGATGCACATCCTGATGAGCAGCACAGATGCATCTAAATAAGACGAACCAATATTAAGTATGGACCCAAACAAAGGAAATTCTATTTTTCAACTGAACTGAGCAAGGGAAAAAGTCTGACTACGCAAACAAATCCTGAAGGAGAAATTACCTTCCTTGAGTCATTATGTGACATCAAACCGGTTAATGAAAGACAACAATCTACCTCTTATGAAAGACGACACATAATGTTTTGGCCCAAAATGAACAACCATAATTGGGAATTAATAGAAGAGGATAAAATCTTGCATACTTTTCTAACTGGACCACAAGACAGAAAGTTGATCACACTATCTCAACTCACTTCACCATAAGAGAGATTTTGAATTGCAATCAATCATAACCCAACTGAGCCCAGTCTAGTTCCTTACAGGCGCAAAGTCAACAATAAGAAAAACTAAGAAATATAATTAATGGTGTTTATAAGGCTTTTTCTCATACTACAAATTTGCAACAGACGACATTGACTACATCAAGGCAGAAATATGGCAAATCTCTCAAATTTACATCAACATCATAACGTTTTTTTTTAATTTGTCTACTGCACATGTGTATAAATGTTTCTTCGGTTGGGAAAGGGTTAATTAAGGAACCAGTCCATATACATAATGGAAGTGGAAAAGAAAGGGATCATACAACTCTGTGAAGCAATTCCATCCAGGCTGAAGGTTTTACCACTGCAGAGAGACTCAGATAGAAAGGCAAATTCGGGATCAAGCTTCATGTCAAACCCTTTTGGATTCATGAAACAGTAGGGAAAACCCAGGCATAATAGAAGCTGTTTTGATGAGAATTTAAAATTTTAATAAAATGTGTATATATGGATATATAAGTTAATTTTCTGCCAAAAAGTTACTTTTGTGAAAAAAGTGAGTTACAACCTTTTTGTGCTAATGGGACGATTTATTCCAAGTAATACACACACGTGATTGACTTTCCCTTGGTATAAAAGGGGTGAAAGGGATCGCGAATATTATAGGCAAATGTTAATGGCAAAAGTTACAACATCCCGTTTATTAAGGATATTAAATGGTGTTTAGGTTAGCAGACGACTTTTCAATCAACACATGATCTATAGTTGACTTATTCGGTATGAAGGTATACTCGTTAGCCATATTATTTACTTGCTGCAAGGACGCTAAATCATTGTTTTTAATGAAGTAGGTTCGTATTGATGACTTGCTTAACTCGCATTGACTTGTTTGAGTGATTTTAGCGTTGGAATCGCCGCCTAGAATCACATTGCCTAGCTTCGAGTAAAATAAGAACAGCGATTCTATATCGGTCAATGTGTCTCTGAATAGATCGAGATCGTTATCGGCAGGCATGTATATGCTTAAGATAGACAATGGTATACACTGGTCGGATGAGATCTCTATACCAACCATACGATCGTTTTCAATATTGTTTAATCGTTGAACGTTTTTCTGTAGACTATGTTTGACCATGGTCGCTGTACCCGCATTGCCGCATCTATAAGTAGTAAAAGCATCGAGTGACCTATCAATTGGTAACAATTGACGCGTAATTGGGATGGATAGTGTCCATAAATGTTGCAGAACATGGTAGAAGCTTGTGCTCACTTAATAGTGCAATGTCGATGTGCTTACTATCTAACATTTGAGAAAGGGGATATGATGAAGACATACAATTCCAACTACCGCCTTTTCGAGTATAGTTATATTCATATAAGCATATTCACTTACACTTGAGTCAATATTTCCAAGAAAATATGAAAGGGTAGTTTTGCATCGAGGTACCGCGATGAACTTGTCTCCGTGCTCACTGTCATCATTGTTGTTGTACGAATAGCCCTGTATATACTATGTTTCCATTGATACAGATTTAGCATAAATAGTTATTTTTCGCGGGAGTTTATACGTGCAAAATATATGTTAGTGTTATGTTCCTTTGCGTGCTTTACCTCTGAGGTATCGATATTGTTTGTACTTACGCAGGTCTTTTCAATACATTTAGAACGGATTGTATTCATATACGTTACTTTGGCGATATGTCCTACTTGATGCGGTACCTTTGTTTGGTCGGTGATTTTAAAGTCATCGTGTTTATTTGTCGGTTTACTGGTAGCTGGTATCGTTGTAGCTGGTATCACTTTAGCTGGTGATCTTACTACTTCAGCAAAGTTTCTGGATTGTACGAGAGCACCTGTAGGAGGCATAGCGTCTGTCACGATTACATTCACTGTGCTCTTATCACTTGTATTGTCAACAAATCTTTTGTTTACCGTGGATATTGCCAAACCTAGCCAGGTTACATCGCTTTTCAGCTTATCTAGATTATAGTTTATGTTCGGAGCGTCTTTAGGTAGAAGGGCCATTATACGGTTCAAAGTACCCTGAAAACGGTTAAACTCAGTATTTATTGAGCAAACGTCTGACTGTATTTGTTGGATCGCTAACGAACCACTAGCTTGCTGTCTGGCAATCTCATTCATTACAGAAAGCACTTTGCTCAGGGTACCATAATTGTCAGGTTGTATGAATGTGTCCTTGTCATTGTTGATTAACACTGGGTTCGATTGAGAATTGGAAAACACGTCATATATTTCTCGTGACCGTTCACCGTTTATAAACGCCTGTAGGATGTAACAGTCGTTCGCACATTTACTGTATTTGGAAGTTGAAGTCGTAGTTCTCCGTTTCACTAGGCCTGTTGATGGGCAATCATTATGGGTTCTGGCTCTCTCTGCCAGACGCTCTCTGTAAGCGTTGACCTTAATGTAATCATTGTTATATATCTTAGTAAGCATGATACGTAGATTTCCCGAGGTTTGCCTTCGAGTTCGTGGTCAAGTTCCTGGTAGAACTGCTGCGGCATTGGTTGCGAAAGTTTGTCTTCGATGCCAGATGACTCGTAATCTGATAAGATCGAATCGTTTTGCATTTCTTGTTTAATTTGAAAAAGTTGGTAATTTACTCTTCTCCTCGTACTCTGACTAAGATCATTTACTGATGACATGTTGGTTATTGTACTAGATAATTCCCTTATTTTCACAAAGACTGGTCATCGGGATATACCGTTAGATAAGTGAACGCATAACACTCAGTACCTATAAGTGACAGTGAAGCGTGGCAAAGAATGTTTTGAATAGCACTGGTGTGTAATTTTTGATCCGCCACCCTACCAACTCTTCAAATGCAGTAATAGAAGAAATAGCTCTCAAATGTCCAAATACTCAATAATCACATCAAATTTGATTAACGCACTCGTTAGGTAGACAGTTCTGCATCATGACCGCCATGGGCTTTTGTCCTCCTCGTACCATTTGATGTATTATAATCGAAATTTATTGGGAGTTAAATGTTCGAGTGTTCATCAAAACATCATCATATTTCCCTTCCAATATCGGTCTTTAAATTACTTCACATATCCTTTTCGACAGTAGCACTTCATTACTGAACACCATTTCGGGTTAAGAGAGGTGTCTGGAAATTCGAAGAGTGTATATACAGCCAATGAAGGCAAACGCTCCTTTGGAATATTTGCTAAAAATGAATATCCTGAGTCCATGTCTACAATCTTACCGCCAAATAGTCCGTCATTAAAAACACAAATTAAGTTAATGTGATGGTTAATCAACCGGAAAATGGGTTCGATTTTACATCTCTAACGCAATAGAAAAACTACAAATAAAAGTGCTGTTGGTAAATATGAATAACAGAATTGGAAATATGTACAGGCAACAAACGAATTCATGGACATACATGTGATGGTCTGTGAATCGAGTCTAAGCCAACTTTCGATTCCGACTTGTAAAGTCGGAATTGTCCAAGTGACCTTAAATGAATCAACACAGATTAGTTTGTTTGGAATTTGTTGGACGTTGCTTTTAACAATACTTTAGTTATATCACGCCGTAGAAAATGTAGAATACACATACATTTAGTCCTACTTTTATATTGAATTTGACTCTCAATTTATTTCCTATTGTTAGACAGAGATATTCATTTGATTTTGATATGAATTGTTTATTCTTTTACTGCTATAAAAACGACTATAATCCACTGTAAACCAGTAGATGTGCTGAATAGGAACTAACAAGATAGCAAATGCTGATAATTAAGCGAAGTAGTTTGTGTCTAATTAAAGGAGATTGGTAGATCTCCGTACTGTGTGTACAGTATCTTGCGTTCAATTCATTCATCATCCAAAATATGGACAAAGCATAGTCCAATTAGTCCATTGGTGTCAGAATTTTCAGTGCTTTGAGTTAAGGTCTGTTGCATATGTGTTGTATGTCTGTGTGTGGAGAAGGGATAAACCGTTGCTACATGTCCTTGCTACTTGCTACGAAACTACAATTTGACGCAGCTACAACAGACGACTATTTTAAGCAATGTGGTAAAGAAGTAATTACTCATAATGGACTTCATCAATTTCATTTCTCATTCAAAGATTATAAGTTTTAGATTCAATCTCAGGAGGCTTAGAGCCCATTTTGTATGAATTTGTGCGTTTTGTGATAAAAGCATTGGATTTGGAACACAGTTGATATGGCCAATTGCAGCATATTTAAGAGTGGGACCCAAACTGTAAATTACCAAATGCGGCCGTGGCAGCCATCTTTCAAATGGCCGACCTGGTGAAATATCTGAAATTAACAAGTCTGCTACAATATGTCATAATTTTTCAAGAATAAATGAACTTTTGTTTATCGGGTGTCACTTTCTGTTCCTGCTTAAAGGTGCTCAACATTTTAAAGCTGTGTAAAGTAGTTTCCATATGAAATTGTGAACTGTCGCCGTGATATAACTGAAATAATGTTGAAAGCGGCGTAATACCCCAATAAAGCAATAAAACAATATGAAATTATGCACTTCTTCACCAGCGCGTTTGAAATTGGAGTTTTAACATATATCAAGGTGCCTAGCTTTGTAAAGAAATTCTATACGCATCATCGGATTCCCTTCTTCAGTATTTACAGTAAACATTATCGTATATTATAAACGGCATAAGAAAGTTGGATCACACAAACAGGTACCTACAACGGAATATAACTTGTAATATTTAGGAAATATATATCAATTTTGAGTGATATATCAGAAATTAAATCACGAATTTAGGTTCAGGTGTGTAGTGTAATCATGAAGGCCGAATGACATGCGTGATTAATTACAAAAGACATGAACGACAACATTGAAATATGTGTACGTTCTAATACGAATGTATTAAAGGGATAAAACTGAGGGGGGGACTATGTTCTGTTCTGACATGACATTGCTTCCCTTGATCAAATCACGTGTTGTCAATTCTATTTTTACTCCCCATTGTATTTGTGTTGACAATATTTACGGACAAAACATTTTGAAATCAGTTTGATCATTTTATTTATATTACTATTTCAACACATGTTTAATAACTATAACGAATAAAATGTGCAACTAGTAAGTCATTTAGTATGACAACAGCTAAACATAGCAACGCGTGGATCGACTAGACTAGCTCAAAAAGGAAAACACATGTTTTGGATAATGTTATCCATTTCTTCTTGGAAAACATGTTTACGTTGATGGTACGGTTGCAGATTGTTCCTGTGAAAATGTTCAAAACTGCTCTCTGCTCTTAATCAGCCATTTACCCTGTTGGAATTAGAAACACAGTCAGTGACAATGGGTGGCGAAGTGATGTCAACGATGTGTTTACATCACGTGGCGGCATTCTTTAAATTTAAATTCCATCGTAGTTACGCATGGGCACTAAAATATGTTGTATAAAAAGTACGTAGGGGGGAATTTCAGCAATTCCGGAAGTTTAGAGTGATGTACTGTAAGTCAAATTACTCCAAAGACATGCGATCTTATGCTGACCTAAACAGTCCCTAAACAACTTTTGTGTATAAATGTGTGTACGTAAACCATCACAAGAATGCATTGAATATATGAAATTGAGTAAGGATTCATTGTTAATGTGGTTTTGGATGCACTTAAAATGATCGATGTTATCACATTCATTATTTTGACCTTGTTTGAAAATGAAAGTAGAGAATGCCAACGACCGGTTTTGTCCGGCTAGATTTGCTTGCACAATGCAATGCAAGAAAACACTCTAAACCAGGTTGTTATCGTTCCTTTGTTGTAGAATTAATAATAATGGTTAAAAATAAGACATCAATACATAAATTAATTGGAAGACAGGAGGGGTCTTGTTGAAACGAAATATAAAATGCCAATCAATAATAGTTAAACCTGCAAAGTTTAATGGTAACCTATCATAACCAGCGTTTATAATGGTAACCCATCATAACTAGCATTATTTACAACATACGTTAAATAAAGTGACAGTACACTTTATGCTAGAGTGGGGTTAAGGAAGAAGACACGACGTATATATATGATGTCGAATGTCTATATGTATTCCAATTTCTCTAACAGGTCTGGTTTTGTTGACATCACCTACTAATACCTCCATGTCCCAGTAGAGAAAAGTCAACACATAACATAACGGTTCATGATGCAAAACCTATGATGCATGAACATACACAATACAACAAGGGTGGGTATGTGAGACATGGAAGAGTATGCTGAAAGGGCGATGGCAGTATATGTAAAAAAAGAACAAGAAGAGAATGAAAAAGAACAAGAAAACATAGAAGAAAAAGAAGAAGATGAAGTATTCAGTAGAATACAATAAAAAAAAATATAAAAAAACCTTTAACTTCTAAGAATATATAACATTTATTAAGGCATTCTAATCATTCATATGTATATAAGTTAGGCAAAACCTCTTTCAACCTTTACTCTAAAGTATAATTCTGTTAGACGAACTGGTATTTAAATTAAATCCCTTGAAGTCTTTCACTAGAGGGTTCCCTTGACAAAAAACATGAAATCAAAATGCATTTTTACACTACAACGTTAGAAGTATTCGCTTATATAATAAGTATGTATTTATATTTATAATGATGTATCAATTATAACAAACAGGAATACAGGAATGCTGATTTGTAAGATGTAAATGAAAGAAGACCATACGAAACTATGGAATAGTTTTGTCCTAGACCCGGATACAAACCCATACAATCTGTTTCCGGATCTGTTTACCTTTGTAATACAAGTGGAGACACTTCCTTTTGTATCCTTGACTTTTGATATTATTCTGTTACCTTTGCTGTATCTTTTCCCCGTCTTCAACGGTGCTTGTGATTAGCTGATTTGAAATCCCTTTCTTGACTTCCATTATTGCGGATTCTTGGAATGAAATGAACCCTACACAACTGTTTACTTCATAAATATATCAGGCTGCTAAAGTGGCAATTCCCCGAACTTAGACAACTCCAAACCTTGGTTTGATGAGGACTGTAAAAGGGTTATAAGAATTCGCAAATCGGCTTTCAGGCAGTTTAACCCAGTAAAATCATATAAACTTTAAAATAGCTAAAGCAAAATATCGCAAAACTATTAAGCAATATAAACGTGCGTCTTGGCGATAGTATGTATCTCGATTAAATTCTAGATCATCTGCCAAAAGACCATGGGACATGGTAAGGTAAATAAAAGGAAAAAGAAGTTCCTTAGTGTGAATCACCTGAACACCTCAGACGGTATCACAACCTCAAAGGATATTGCAACCACTTTGGCATATTCCTTTGCACAAAAGTCGTCCTTTTGAAACTATTCTCAAAAAATTCAAAAAATTCAACAACAAAAATTGAAACGGAAACTAAACTTTAAATCAAAAACTAAAGAGGCCTACAATAAACGTTTTATGTTAAAAGAATTAAAACGGCTCCAAAGAAGTGCCATGATACTGCTTCGGGTTCAGATGAATACGTACACTATCAACTGATTAAACATTTACTTTCCGGTCCCTTTCTTGTTTACTTGACGTCTATAATTAGGTGTGGCGTATGGGAAATTTCTTGCAAAGAGGCCATCGTTATTCCAGTTCCCATGCTTGGTAAAGATGTAACTAATCCTAGGAATTTTCATCATATATCTAGCTGTATATTTAAAACCAGAGAAAGAACGGTGAATGACAGACTTGTTTGGTTTCTTGAAAAGAACAAACTTATTACTATTTTCCAGTCTGGATTTCGTCAATATAGAAGCACAGTGGATCATTTGATCCGTTTTGAATTTTGTTATCAGAAAAGCATTTATTGAAAGGGAGCACGTTGTCTCCGTCTTCTTTGACTTAGAAAAAGCTTATGACGCTGTCTGGAAATATGGTATAATGAACGACCTCTATGATTTAGGGGAATGTGTTTGATCAATACCAACGTTATCAGCATCTGGATGTTTAAAAAGAGAAATACATGTTCCATGGAATAAAGTTTTAGAACGTGTGGAAGTTGGGCCATGGCATATCTTGTCTACTGCTGATGTCGTGAAAATACCAATGTTCAAGAATTGTGAACTAACTGCTCCTTATGCTCCAAAGTGGCAAATTTTGGAATTAGTCGGATCAGAAGACATACGACGAACGTGGTCATAAGTTACAGAATGTCCAATCATGTGCTATTTATCATATCCTAGGTAGAGTTTTAGAATAAATATATGCTCCAAGAAACAAAGGCATACAGTGGAGGTAGTGGAGGTCCACGATCTTGATTTAATGTTGGTACACAACAGAGATATCTGTAAAGTAAATATTATAATTAAAGCTTTCACTATGTATTCATATAAGGAAATGAATTTTAAAGTGTTCAGTATATATATATACATAATAGGAAAACAAGACGCGACTCCTTGCGGCTCTGTTTTTCATCGGATAATGTCAACAATCTTGATAGAGAGTCACACAAGGAACAACTGTGCCAAATAATTTCCATAGCAGGTCAGTAAGTTTTGACAAGATGAGTTTTTATGTTTGAGAGAAGATCACCCCAGGAACATTCATGTGAAAATATTTTGAAATTGGTCTGCTAGTTTAGGAGGGAAAGTCGCAGGAAAATACGAACGGACAATCAGACATACAGACAGACGGCAAGATAGACGCCACTACCGCCGGACGGTAATTGATGACAAAAGCTCAACCCACACGTCGTGCTAAGAAGAACTAATAAAGACAGATGAACAACAGTGTTTATATTAAGTTATAAATTACTGCACAAAACAATTACATTTATGCTATATTTTGTCTTAAGATTTTATAAAATCTTTTACATTTTAACTTTAAATGGAGGTCATTTTGGAAAACAAAATGCCTGAAACTTGTTTTGTAACAAAGGTTATCCTATTTAACTGTCTATTCATAGACAATATCAATAAGATATAAAAGAAAATCTCCATTATTTGTCAAAATATAAGAGATTGTTAATTTTCAGGTGGGCCAATTTGAAAAAAAAACATAACCTTTGTACCAAGTTTCATAAAGTGTATGATGTTTTGCTTAGCTACCAGACTAAGTGTAATAATGGTCCACGTATTAACTATTTTCAAAAAGATAAACAAGTCGTCTGAGATAGTTAGCTGTTTATAATACGAATTTGAATAAACTCATCGTGTGTTATCGAAATTAACATGTGTATTTTAAACCTTT
>JAUELF010274179.1:0-10716 GCA_031471495.1 Clinocardium nuttallii | reverse complement strand
TGTTTGTTTGTTTGGAGTTTAACGCCGCTTTCAACAGCTTTGGTCATATCACGGCGGTCAGTGCACCTACCCATGTGAAAAATCGCCATGCTTAACGCTAGGTACTGTTGATGTAATTAGTGCTATTACTGTGAATACGCTAAGTTAATGGCGTAATATGTCCCTCCCTAAAGGACATCCTCTGCATTTGACTTCATACTGACTTGTGGATGATCTCGAGGGAGGATCTTTTTTAATTTGTGAGAACCACTTTGAAAGCTTTTAAACTGAAAAGTGTGTAGTAACCATAGTTACCAGACAATCCATGCGTTGACTTGAAATGACTTACCATTTCCCACATTTAGCCGTTTTCTAACGCATCAGCATGTGAGAAAAGAAGAATTTGCTGTACATGAATAATGTCCCATTTTGTCTTAATGCTTACATGTATAACGGTTTCATTTAGAGAGGTTTTCGGTAATTTTACTTAGATTTGTTTTAAGTCGTGGGCTTCAAACGTGTTGCGTATGGTACAGGATAAAATGATCATATGTAAAAGGCAATTCCCGATCCCAAGGGTAACACTGAAGTCACCAGCCTCATTTTAAGACAACATTTTATACATAGTCTGCAAATGTGAAAATAAGTACTATGTCTGGGTTTCTCCCCTACGTTCGTATAAATCTATATACATATAATGCGTTTGTACATACGTACATATACATGCATATTTGTGTAGGACATTCCCACCTAAAAAAAAACTGTAGCAGACGACTTTGAAAACATTTAGGCAGACACACATAGCATGTATATATAAAGGCATAACTACTTAATACACAAGTATCAGTACTGAAAACAGTTGAAAAGTGTCGGAGAAAAAGCAATTTTATCCTTAGTAAGAATGGCTTTCAAAAGTCGTCTACTGCAGAATCATCAGTAATCGTCTTACAACCGGGAATAGCTTTAGTTTATAAGAGTGCATAGACGCTTACATTGTTTAAGTGCGTTGAATAAATGTCCTCTATGAATAACAATGGTATACAATGGTTCCAACTTAATCTTGTTATCATTGATGCCATTGATCTAGCGAACAACATGAAATATTCGTAGATTGTTATATTAACTAGAGGATGTCACTGCTAGCGGAATAAATGTGATCTTGCCAATAAATGGTATGTTATTTCAGCAACGTCATAGAAAACCCGTCACTCGGATAAATCTATGTTTATATAAATGGTCCAGGGTGCGTAAAATTGCTATTGTTGATGTGTGTTATTGTATTGTGCCACATCTGCGTATAAGACGCATACATGAAGACTAGATGACAAACACGATCAACATATCAAACTGCGTCGATGCGCAAACTGATCCTGATATTCGCTTGTCGCTGTTTGTAGTGGCGGGACTAATATAGCCCATGTTATTGTTCAGAAGTCTTTCATATCACATAAACGTAACTTTATTCAAGTAAACCATACCGCTACGATCTTCTGCTGTCGAACCATTGTGGAAATCACGGAGTGGAAATTACATGGATATCAGTAATCCGAGTACAATAATAATAGAAATATTTTCCTTAAAAACTACCATATGGTGTGCATATCTTGGATAAATACAGCTCCATGTATACTTTCATTCTGTCCGGTCAAAATTGTACAATCGTTGACTGACAATATACGTACCTTGATGTGATTAACAGGCAAACAAAGAATTCCTTTAATTCAACTGTATTGAATATACACTTAGTTCTTAAGATTTCGGAGTGTTGATTTTGTGCAAAGAAAGTGCTCGTTGTCGAAATCATACGATAGTACCCGTTGAAAAGTATATTTGAAGTATCAGCAGCAAAATAATCACAATTAAATGCATATACCAGTTGAATGAAATATGAATAGAAGGGTAGTTTTAATGACACATACAGTGACTTTACCATTAATCAAAGCACTGAAAGTGCTCACAGCAAGGGGCTAACTGCAGATTACATTTGGACATGGATTTACCGATCCAAAAAGTATAACCCGAATTCTTTACAATAGCACTTTGTTATGTCCATGTAATGAATGGTAAACGAATTGAACACAAACTACTGTACATAAAGTATGGTGGTCTATCGATATAATATACGTTGACATACATATAAGTATCTGCTATCTTTCTGCTAAGATTTTTTTAATGCGATTAAAACACATATGTATATACATGTCATATTAAAATCACAATTGCCTAACAATGATAAATATAGTGAGAGTCCAAGTCTATTATGAAAGCAGAAATAGAATCCTGAGTTATCTACGTGTTCTTCAGCATAACTGAACTATTTATAAAAGCGACGTAAAACATCATACAGACGATTAATCAATTTCTTAAAGTATTTCACAAGGAAAAGGTGAAAAGGTTTAAATGCATTGCTTTTGAATTAATGTTACATCACAACATTTTGAAGGAGTAGTTTGCAGCGGTGTGAAATGACAATTGCAGTAAGAAGCAATTCATGAAACAATAAACGAAAAGTATAATTACAATTAAATAGAATTCGAAACCATAGTCTTCTGCTGGTAGAGTGTACGCTAGCAATTATACTAGAAGCACCTTTCTTTTGTAATCGGTTAATTTATGAGTTTTATTAAATATCGATAAATTAGCTAGAGAATTATTTATTGTTGAGGCGTTTTATCTTTATAAAAACAACTATCATTTAAATAATGTGATACTCTTCGAACTTGACTATCCTATTCCGTCTTCTGGGGTTGTTATGGTTAGTTTCGTTTGAGAATTTGATGTTTTAACGCAGGAATCTAGAATCTCTGAATATGCTACATTTTGTCAATTAATTATGTTATTATCATTTCAATAATTTGTTTATTTGAGTATATATTTGAGTATATATTTTATCATTGGGACTCGATTATCTGAATTTGTTTTTTAGTCGGAATCGAAAAGGCGCCTTTACTCGATTAACAATATTCAGGAATCACCTATGAACTTTGCGCGCGATCAAGTATGTTGAAAGCGTAGAAATATATTTAGTTTTCAATTCTGTGATTCATATAACTTTAAAGCAAATTACTTTGGAGATCTTTATATTGTTTAACTGATATTAAATCATACACATGTTCCGGTCTATATCCTACCAAGCATTTTGATTCCTAGACAGGAACTATTGGCGGTACAAAAGAACCGACATTTGTATTAGCTTGCAATAGTCAGTTAATTTTTAAAAAAAGATTCCACAAATCATCCACTTTCATTGACATTATATACGCTCTGCAAACACCATGACATCTCTCTGAACCCGAGATGGTGTTCAGAAATGGAAAGCTGATATAGAAAGGCAGATGTGAAGTAAGTCAATGCCGATATTGTAAAACACTAGTTTTGATTCCAGTCTCAAAATGATAAGTGTCTTCAGATTTCGCCAACTACATGTATAGCAACTGGCTATATTGGGCTCCTTGCTAAAAACAGATCACGTATATCAAGACATGCGATTAGAATACACAAATACAGTTCTGTGGTGAGTGTTCTACTATATAAAACTAACCTGATCATGGCCTGATCAACACAGTTTTGCAATGGTATATATTTAATAACGACTTTATTATGTTTATTCATCAAATACAATATTGTTGATTGACTAATTGATTGAGGGCTTAACGCCGTATCACCAATTGTGAAGTAATATCATGACGACCCGTTCACCTCACGCTTTTCCTGACATTCTTACTCCAGGTACACCACACCACAGATTTACCAAGCAACGGATGCTTTTCAACACAGACTGTTAGCCCATTGCGGGAAGTCCTATATATCATTAAAATCAGAACAAAATACTTTGATGTACGTATTTTGTATTGCTTTCAAAAATAACGCATAAAGGGTCGTCTAGAGTTGACGTTATGTACACACTTTAAAATGTTCATGATCACTTGATCGGATTTTATGTCTGATGGAATCGCACGATACAACAAAACGCCCGCCCTTGTTATACAATCGGAAAATCACCGTTTCTCTATAATGTTAGATGGTTAGGATATTTTCCAAACGATACCAAATATTGTCGGATAATATCGGATCCGGATGTTTCGTGCGAGAATTTCTACTGTATCTTCATCGAATGAGAACAACTGGCTTGTCTTACAATTGATTCATTACACCAACCTTTTGGGCAGATTTTTGTTAGTATTGATGAGGGTTCGACCAATAATGAAGACGATATAAACAGAGAAAATGCAAGACCAATTGTCAGTGAACCATCGTTTGTTATAACATACACATATAAGTACAGTGCAGCATATAGAGAACATAGCACCACACATAATGAATTTCTACTGTACATAATGAAATGTCCAGCTCATGTAATGAAATATATATTGCATATTATACCTTATCACATACTTTCTACTCCAGGAGTAGCATAAAGCAGTGACATAAACATCATATGTAACTAATAACACAAATAGCCGAATCACAGCACGTGTGCTGTCTTTTGTAGCATACGTGACGTAGAGTGACGTCACTTTAAATGACAGCCTATTGTTTATAATTATACGTTCCAAACGGCATTTTAAACAAAATATCTACATCTAGACATATATGAAAAAAAACCAGTTTACAATATGAAAGTATGGAATAAAAAGGTTATTGACCCTGTACTGCGAAATCCTCGTTGGACCTCGTTCTTTGGAGAACGTAGCCTCGCAATTTGATTTGATTTCACAGTCAAGGGTCAATATATAACATCCACCGCATATAATGAAAGAAATACCGCATATAAATAAACAAGTCGTAATAAGACGGTTTTGGCGTTTCATACAAATGTCTCAAGTAATGAAAACAACCAGTCTTCAGATAGCAAACAAAACAAATCGCCGAAATGTCGAAATTAGCCATGGAGACCAATTATTAACGAATATCAACCAAGATGTGTACAGTCAAAGCTAAACAGAAATTATTACCATGTAGTGACCAGATAACCATATACTGCATCCTACTGGTATTTCACTAATACGTGTATCAGTACATATGTTTCGCGGCTTTCGTGCACTAAAGTAATGCACACAACATTTTCCCAGCAGCTGGATATCAACCCACAAAGACGTTGTTACACATTAATGGAGCACATGTGCACCTTTGGGGTAAACCATCGGGTAGAATGAATGACCGGGTTCGAACTCACGAACCATTGGTTAATGCAAAAGCCGTTACAGACTATCCCTCAATTAGTATCAGTTCCAGATGATTAATCGAGGCTTTGGAATAATAAACAGGCATCGATATTGATTATTAAAAGACAATACATAATTATGTTTTAAAAACACTTTTATTCTCATTCAACTGAGCTCGATATGAAGGCGCCGGTTAATGCCGTCGACGGTGCACCGTTCCACAACCGAGATTAACCTGTTTTGAGGTTAGGAAACGTGCCTAAAAACATCTCCCATCGCGAGCAAGGATCTTGACGGATATCATTCTAGATCTTCAACTCTCTCTTCGCCCACATATTTCTGAACCTACAGGGATTCGTTGGATCTCAGGCACTCACTGATCTTATTTTTTAGGCCATGTTACGCCAAATGCATCCGCGGCCAAATAGTCCATAAACAAACCTTTGTTTGCGTAGAAATGAGTGTTTACCTTCGCCGGAATGCATTGAGTATATTACATTGAGTTTGAATTCCTTGTAAATAGTTTCAGGATCTACTGGAAATTATTGATTTTGTCATTTTAAGTATTGTGACCTTGTTTGAAAGTGAAATAAGAGTATGTGAAAAACAAGTTTCGTCCCAGCCCGATTTCGTCCGAAAAACAGATATTTATTAATCGCAGAGTGAATTATTTCCTCCTCCAATTTCTTTTTGTTTTAAACACAGACGTAACTGAGCATTAAAACTGGTTGATTCTTAATGGAAACAAAGCAGAAACTGGTTATTTGTATCACTAGAACGAAGGGTATTTTCGTTCAGTAAATGCGAGATTTATTGTGTGTAAAACAATCTCGGCTTACTTCTCTTTATCGATGTCCCTGGATGCAATAAACTCATTTTGAAAAACAGATCTTGATTGCATGACGAAAACTAATCTTACGTAATGTCACTATTTGTAACTGAGACATGGAAAACCTTTTAGTATCGGAGACAAACTATCGGAAAGAGAACGTTTACTCTTAACTTCAATACTCGTTTGAAACAGGGTTTAAAATTGGAACAGTAATCACGTTTACTTTGGAATTTGATAGGCATTTCTTCGTTAATTGATGACTTTCTAGGTGCATCTTTCACTCATAAACGTGTTTGACGTTCTCACATTTACGACATGCTGGGTTTCAAACTCTACACCCATTGGTTTACGAAACTATGATTGCAGTAACAGTCCGCAACCAACATATAACAGAAACACATACGCGCACGTCTCCATTGTATTTTTGAAAAACCCACACCAGCTGGAGCATGGCTAAAACATTGTTTATACTTAATGTGAAACAAGGCAGTTAACCTTTTCCCCCATACAACACAATCTTTATAATTGAATGGATAACCTAAAAGTCAAAAACATTGTGAATTTTAATCGCCTTTTGCGATGTGGGGTTTAAATGCATCTCTGTTCATAAGAGCCTTCAATGTCCGCATTCATTCCACTGGTCCATCGGATCACTAACCTTTAAACTTGTTATTTTCTCTTACACCTTTTTTGATAATAGAGGACCCGCCAAACTGTGAGAACCAGCGCATATTCGTATCATGCTAATATTCTTACCGACGTTTGACAACAGCAATAAGTCACGCGTTATTCGTCACCAATCAATGCGTTAACAATCTATGTGATACAGAAGTCAGTAGATCTTAAAGACTGATGTTTGAAGTACTGGTGAGGGAAAGCCAGGTAACACAAGGAATTGTGGACCAGCCGGAGTGATGTGCCCGAAAACGTGTTGTAATTGAGTTTAACCTAAAACCCCTGTCACACCTAGCCGCGTTGCAACTGGGAATTTACGGCGTTGTTAAATTTCCCAGAACGCCGTGAGATCGCAGGAAAAAAAATATATTTTTCATAAAGATGGCGATGTAACGGCGTTCTCACGGCATCCTTTGCGTTTCTACGGAGCTCCATAGCGTTCTACCGCGTTCCCACAAAGTTCTAGTTGGCGATTGTCTGCGCTCTCATGGCGCTCTTATGGCGCTTTCACGACGCTCACACTGCGCTGACGGCGTGTTGTTTTGCACTACCATTACTTTATTCTATTGTGTTGACTTGGTTCATTATCATGCAAACGCCTATTAATGATCGCCGTGGCTCCGTACATTCGTTGTAAGAGCGCATAATAAAAATAAAACTCCATGTAAGCACCGTAGACGCGCCGTATAGCGCGATAGAGATGCAGTGTCATCTCAAAGAACGCCGAACGATCGCCGTGCAAGCTCCACCGATAACCATTGTGTTCGCTCTGCGACCTCTATGCCCGCGGCGATCCTGTGGCGTTGTAGGAAACCTATCTGCGCTGCAATGGCGACCTCACAGCGATCCCACTGCGCTCTGTTTTGTTTTGGGCATGCTCAAAGGGCGTGCCGTCGCTCGGCGTTCTATGCGATTCACCGCGTTCACTGGCGATCGGTGTTCTCGATTTTTCTTGGACGCCGTGGGAACGCTGCCCTAGTGTGACAGTCTTTTAAGCAATCAATATGAAATCTTAATCATGTATGTTAAGATAAAATGGGGATGTTGTTGGATCCCGAATCACCAAAGGTAGCTCTCAGCGATAGTCGTTTCATTCCATCATATATATGCATGTACTATTGTATAGTTTTTATAATGGACTTAAAATGACGTCTCTTCTTGCAAGTTGCCAACCATATAATTATGTTGGTGACTTAGACGGCGAGGAAGGTTCTTGTTGCCTATTTGGACAGCGAGAACTCAAGAAGCATGTATATATATATATATATATATATGACTAGTATATATCCATTCGTATGAGATTTTAAATTGACGGTTTGCATGTTGAATTACCATAATATTAAACTATACAACATGTACAAAATGTAGCCTCATTAATTTCGTTTCCAGACCAATACAAGATCTTTGTAAATTAAACGGTCGCATGATGAATACATAACAAGGTCAGTTTACACAGTAAACATATATTAGTATTCACTGTCATAGCAGTACCGAGACTGCGACAGTTCCATTCACACGGAGAATGTATGAGGCACAAACGGGATTAGAAAGAAATATCTGTTCCCCTATCGTGGCTCATTAACACTGTTCAAATACCCCGCGGCACGTACAAATATTTGACATCAGAATGTATATAGACATTAAATATATCTGACGACATCATTTTCTTGGGAGATATATCTTACACTGTTATAAGGGAGTCAATCGGTTCAAATATTTATACTTTCATTTGTAGAGATTTTCCACATTTTTCGCGTAGATGTTTCAAAGATGTTTTCTTTAGATTTGATTTATATGGAAAAAAGGATATGGACCAACCAGGTCCTCTCAGATATAGTAATGACGGTAATATAATATTACGAATTTGGCAGTCTTGGTTTTTGTTTTTTCAACAATGTTTTTAAATAATCAGTATGTACATACTGTGTTATAATGTTACGAATTCGGCACTCTTGCTTTTTGGTTTTTCAGCATTGTTTTTTAAAGAATCAGTATGTACATACTGTGTTATAATGTTACAAAATTTGTCACCATTGGTTGTTTTTGTTGGTATTGTGTAATATGCAATTTTATAGAATCAGAATCACATATTTAATCACCATTATATCTAAAAAAAAAATATTACATAAATTTAAACATTTTTGATTTTGAATAATGTTACTTTAAATTTTCGCCTAGCAATGTCATACATTCATTCGTTCAACTCATCAGACAAGGAATTCTGTGTTATATTGTTACAAATTGAGCACAGCATGTTTAATAAATGTAACCCATTCTCTGACCATGACTCGACATGTCACCTTTTTCTGATGTACATGAATGTACGTACGTCTGAATGATGTTATTTACAAAACATTTTATAAAATAATCTAATACTCCCTAAATGCTCCATTTAAAGAAACCATTCGCATGTGCCTGCAAGATCAAAACATGAAAATAAACAGTCGATCTCAATCACTTTCAACCTGATCATATCAAAATCGGAGGAGAAGTGCGAGTGTGTTTCATAGACGCATGGATACGGTTGGGCAATGGATATATTTCTTATCAATTGAAATAATTAACATGTTCTTAAGTCTATATCATTGCTATATGCTCTAATCATGTTTTAGAAAAAGGTTATACAGTTTACATTTTCTTTAGCACTTTGGAGAGAGTCAAAATATGGCTGTGAATACAAGTGGCTGCTTAATACAAATCTAATAAAGAAGAAATTGTTGTTTTGGTTAATTTCTAAGTGGCTGCTGAATTTACGTTGGCTGACCGCTAAAACAGGTTTTACTTAAATATGTTAGATGCTTTTGTAAACTTCTACATTAAACATGCTGACAAAATTAATTTTCTATATACTATATAACATCTACTTTTGGGATGATCTATTCACTTGCTCATGACCTCTGTGCTATGTATTTATTTATATATCAGTAATATATCATTAATATATCATTCGACATGTGCCCAACGTGGTTTAAAGCAATTCTTTTGACTTGTATTATAACCATAAGTTCTTTCGCATTCATGACGAAGTCTTCACAACCATGAGTATCAAACAATGTATACCCAGATTAGACTTCTCGAACGCACAGGCTGACCATTTTATTATAGTGCTCGCAAACGCAATTTGAATTCTTACATTACAGCGTACATAACTGTTGTTTAACCCTTTCCCACCTATAGGCGCAGTTTGACACATCTGCGGTAGACGACTATTTTCCTACAGCATCTTCACCCGTGTACAGAAATTATACCTTCAATTGTAGTGAAAATTAATACTGAATGGCTTCAACGTTGTCGGATAAAGAGAAAGGGTTGAAGTCGCCCATTAAGGGTAAAAAACACATGTTCTCATGCTCGACGTTGCATGAATACATCATCATCATATTTGGGTCCTCGAGTCTCATTAAACCCCCTTAAGATTCATTACCATTCAATGTCTTGATTTCCATGAACAATCTACATATCTGCAGTTCATCAGAATGAATTTGCATTGTCAGATTTAATCCATAGCTTGTGAAAATGCGGCTATTGTACATGTTGTGCTTGTGATATCAAACACTATCTTTATTATTTATTACAATCGTTCATGGGTTGTAACGAAAGGAGTGTCCTACTCGTGTGCGGGAGGTCCCGTGTTTGATCCTCGACCGGGGCATACACAATCATTTAAAATGCTTGTAATGGATTTCCATGCTTGGTTCAGGATTGTCAGATTACTATAACGACGGACTCTCTGGTGGCAGGATAAAAGAATCACTCCTACGGGTAACTTACCTAAGAAATAACCTACAAATTGTTAAACGGCGTTAAGCAACATACACACAAAGAAAACATAATATGCGCCGTCCCGGGAGAAAACCAACAGTATGCTGCCTGAGTAATGCAATGACCTGATAACGGCCGTCTCCGAGGGACAGAGGTGTACAGAGAAATGTCTCCTGAAATAGAAAATCCATAATAGGTTAAAAGTGTTTGTCCGGGTAAGCCTGCACGGCATGTTTAGGCTGATCCGGGTCGATACTTTACGCAGAGTCCACAATGTTGGTTTTCTCGCGAGACGGCTCATAT
>JAUELF010274178.1:0-19731 GCA_031471495.1 Clinocardium nuttallii | reverse complement strand
ATAGCATATGTATGCAACATATAACTTTTAAAAACATTTTTGAAAAGGGAGAATTACTTCAAAACAAGCTATTTCTTCTTTTACCTCAATATTTACCGAAATCGGTATTAACATTTCAATATTTCGACGTTTAAATCTTTTCCATGGATGTTTGCATTCCAGACGATTCAGTCAAACTGAAAGCAGACAGCGAGCATGTGAATAAAACATGAATCGATGTATAATTAAATTTAAACTAAATCTAGGCAAAATGTTTTAAAGTCTGATATTATAATTACTTCAGTAAGCGTATTATAATCATTAGTGTTTAAATAATACGGATTTCTTATTGTATTTGTGAACATTGCTAATTTACACATTTTAATTAATTTATCTATACTGAAAGACTTTAGTAACGCATCACTGATATATACTCCTTAATATATATACACCGTAGTATGAGATTTGATCATTATGATACATCAGAATAAATTTCAAGCATCTCTCAACATGTTATTGGTATTCACAATAAAATCGATCTTTCTTGGACGGTGGTAGAGCCAGTCAAATAAAGGCAGTGTCCAGATTTAACGTTTTCGAACTCAGTAGAGGTTGTGGCCCCCATTATTCGCGATTACAGCCTGTAGACGCCGTCGCATCGACCTCACGAAGCGTTGGATAGGGATGTTCTGCTATTCCCGTTGCAGTGCTAACCAAAGCTCGCGGACGTTCTGCGGTTGTTGTGGACGTCGTCGAAGTCTCCGTCCGAGCTCATCCCACATGTGCTCGATGCAGTTCATATCGGGAGACACCGCTGTGAGCGCGTGCATTGTCCTGTTGGAACGTCTACTGACTGTCGTTGCCGTGACGTTGAAGCAGTGGAACGAGCACAAGTGCAAGCAGTTCATTAATGTAACGTTGTGCGGTCAAATTACCTTGAATCAGAACAAGGTCCGAACGAAAATCATGTTTAATGGCGCCCCAAACCATTAAACTGCCTCCCTCGAACCTATCACGCTCTGCAACACAACCATCACGGTAACGTTCATGTTGACGTCGGTACAGACAAACTCTGCCATCTGCAAAACTTAGGGGAAATCGTGATTCGTCGGGAAAAACAACTTGATTCCAGTTCTGGTGTCGATTATTGATTATATTACGAGCCCAGCGCACTCGATTATGCCGGTGACGTTGGGTTAAGATCTGTCCCTTGTACGGTCGTCTGCAGCGAATTCCATAATCTCTCAATCGTCTTATCACTGTCCTTCGATGAATATTCCTACGGCGACGTCCTGGTATCAAATTCGCAGTGGAAACTGCTGTTGTGAAACGATTTCGGAGATGACGCTGACGTATGTAATTGTCTTGACGTCGGGTAGTTACACGGGGTTGACCGGGTCTCGGACGATCAGCAACACTATCCGTAGCCAAGAAACGCTGATGAAGGCGACGAATTGTCGATTGGTGTACACGAAAACCCTTGCAATAAACCAACAATTTGGTTACGCAAATCTTGTCTAAGTCTTGGCATTTTTTAATTAATCAATGGAAAAAATCAATTCCTATGGTAAAAGAAAGTGTGTCTATATGGCTGTCTAAAATAAAAATTTAAACACACCCAGAGACCTTGGCTGGCGTTATGTAACATTTTTCCATTTGTCGAACGTGCACGCCGTGCCGGATACCATATGCACCGATGGCAATGACAAATTATTGGTTAAAATGTTACCTAACCGGTTTGTTTGTTTGTGCCGACTATTTGTAGGAAAATATTTGAAGAAATAAGTGATGCGTTTCTAAAGTCTTTCAGTACATCTAGGACTATATTACACAATGAAGGACATTGAGACTAATGCAAATACATTTTAATTTCAATCCCACAATCGCTAGAAACGCCTCACTTATAACATAAATAATGACCTCGCAGCTTTAACTCGTGTGTATGTTAAAATTAACTAATCTTTAATTTGTAGATTGAATATCTATTTCGTAGTTGGGTCGACAAACTGACAGACAGACAGACAAATGGAATGATAAGAAAATATGTTTTCCAGCGACATATAAGAATATTCAATACAAAACACGTCCTGTTTTACCAACAATTTCCCATTAGCTGTAATACCGTTAATCTTTAAGACTTCATGTCTTCATGGCATGTATACACAGTCGGACGCTCTCTCATTGGATGAATTATGTAATAACAAGTTTGTTTACAATATAACTAACCCTTGACCACAAAGACTAAATATACAGCACATTACATTTAAAGGGACTACACAATGAAATAGTATATCTTTAGAATGGGTAGATAATACCTAGACACAAAATCTGACACAACTTCCGAATTTCCACGATGCTCAGGTGACATTTAATCCCCATTTCCATAAGGCAAATTTGCCTTTATGACGGAAACGCCCGAAACATTTTACGGAACACCCAAATGACTGACGGCATGTGGGGCCACCATATAATTACTATATAATTACGGGGAGCATAGCGATTTAGGTGAAAGCGGAACAAGGAGAATTAGGTATATTACCGTACCAATTTGAGTTTTGGGGTCGGTAACTCAGCCCTATGAATCGGGGAGCAACGAAGAGAAAAACATGCAGTCTGTCCAGGGTTCGAACCCGGGATCTCTCGCTTTCTGGACAAGTACTCTACCGACTGAGCTAACCGGGCGCTTACATGCACTTTCTCCTATTGTGTATAAGTTTAGAATCGCGACAAAACCCCTGCTAAGCTGGAATTTCGTCCCCGAATATCGGAACACTAGTACGCAACCAGTCCGGGGCTCGAACCCGGGACCCCTCACTTTTTGGACAAGTACTCTACCGACTGAGCTAACCGGGCCGATAACATGCACTCTCTCCTAGTGTGTATAAGTTCAGACCCGCGACATACACTGGACATACTGGAATTTCGTGCCCGAATTTCGAAACACAAGTACCAATGAGCATTCTTTACTGCACCAGCTGTATATTTTGGTTAGTATAGGTTAGTATAGTGTTTGTCAACACTAACACACGGATTTAACCAGATATTGCGACACACAAGCAACACCATTCAAGGTACAGATTTATTTTCCAACCGGAAGTCAATACATTCCGCATGACAAATATACAAAGGGAGATAAACAATAAACATATAATATCAAACATGAAACAAGAGTTAGTTATCTTTCTTGCCCACCAAAGCATAACAAACACTACACTTGGTTATATTGTATGGCTCTACTTTACTATCATAACTTAAAGAAAGAAAAATATGGACAGTTGATAAGCTGTTCAAAACGATTATCACATATAGCAGATTTACCAATGACGATCGTTATTTTACTGCCGAGCTCCGGTATCTCAGTCGGTAGCGACGCAATCTATCAATCCAGGGGATGTGAGTTTGAACCCCAGCTCGGCCGACATTCTTTCCCATGTTTGACAAAAGCCAATGCGACAAGCGTTATTCGTTTTCCAACAAATGGCTAACAGTGTATGAGGAAAAGCAGCAAGTTGCTTGAAAAGACTAGCTGTTATCAGGGCGAGTATATTGAATAACCCTGCTGTTATGTGGCAGACTGGTGTGAAAAAGTCAAGAAACACATAAGTAGGTGAACTAGCAGCCGTGATATTACTGAAAAACCTTTATCAATCAATCGTTATTTTGCATATTGTATTACTTATGGCACATTGTATTATACATGGTTGACCTACTTCACAGAATAGACCATGTGCTTTGTTTGTTTTACAGCTTGAGATAAAATCACGGAAATCAGACCTACGAGCTGTAGTAAGACACAAATACTTTTGTATTCGTAACTGTACCTAAGTGTGTGTTCTTTGTCATCGATTCAAACAATTGATGGTCGCCATCTTGAAATGCTAGTAACCCAAGGCATGATGTGGGTTAATCGGATTCGGGTCGAAATGACGTCACTAAGGTTAAAAGTATCACCGTTCAAATGATTTCGAGCGCACTCGGGCTATTCTCGGATCTCATATGAACTCGCCCATTGTCAGATAGGGAGTCGTATATCTTCACAAGATGTGTTTGTTTAATAGGAATGATTTCACTCAATAATGAGGTAAATCACTTAGTTATTCCAATCTGCTCATGGGATTTTTATTTGCCTATGCCAACAACATCAAAACCAGATTCCTGTATACCCTTTGCCAACGTTACAACGTTACAATGCGTGTGTGCGGGTGTGATTCATACTCATACCAGTTAAGTTGCCAGCATGGTTAATAAGTGTGTGGGATGTGCAGGATGTAACCGAATGAATCGTCATTGAAGGATGGAAAAGAGAAGATAAATGGTTTATTTGGTTTATAGGTAACAGATGAAACTTTCTGAAATCAAACTTGCTAAATATATGGGAGTCGCTATTTGGGTTATGTATAAAAAGCGGTTGATCAGAAGAAAAAAAAATGATTCTCGTTTTGTTAATGTACAAAAAAAAATAAAATAAATGGGACCTTTAAATAAACGACATTTTGACTGTACCGTAACCAAAGAACGACCTGATGTCATTTCCGTATCACTTCATGTGGCGTAACATCAAATGGAGCAACATCGTTTCCCACAAAAAAGTGGTATCAACATTAAATACCCCAAATTACTATGTATGGGATATTGAATCACTCAAACAAAGTAACATTCTTTATCAAATGTTGTTAAAAAAAGGATAACTTTCACATATTGAGCAAGTGTACCTTTGGCGACATTCTTTTACTAAGTCGTCTGCTACAATGAAGTCAGAAACTGTCTCTATTAGGAAACAGGTTTACAGAAACGAGACCCCTTACATAATTTTTTCCAGTTATATTGACTGGTTGAAAAAGGTAGTAGCCAAACGGCATCAGAGAAGGGCTGATACACATTTGCTCCTTTTACCATGATGCAGGTAATTTATTAAGGATCTTAAACATATTGGCCCTCATTTTTAAACTTCGTTCATTATAAATGGTATTCATTGATTTTCTGAAAGTCTTTACTTTATTATTTTCTGTTCGTAATAATAGAAGACAGGAAAACGAATTCCGAACATCTTGTGATCTTGCGAAATGAGTTTAACATTATTATTGTCTAGTTTAAATACATATAACAAACATGAGATACGATGTGATTAATGCGCATTACTTCGGGTATGGATGTGTAGGCAGTAATAGTGAACTTTAACATAACCCATTTATGGATTTAAAAAGAGGATCAACATGACCATTTGTGACTCACCTGTGTTATATATATGATGAATTGCAAACCAAATTCAACTGTAAGCACAACATTCTGTTTGATCTTCACACGATACACATTCATGATAGTTTGCTTTAAAGTTTGACTTAAATTGTATCAATAATGGTATTCTTAGAATTCACCTGTTGATCGTGTTGTTTACTAGGAGATGATCACACGAACACTCTCACAAGCTTGGATTACGATTAGGCATTATTTGTGACTGTTAACAAAGTTTGTTAATTTGATTTTTTCCAATAACCTATTCTTTAACTCTAAGTAACATAATTTAAAACTCAACTTAAAAATCATTCGAACTAAAAGTCTGTTCATTTTTCTCTGAAGATTTGATATTGAATGTTAACAAAGGTTTTTTAAGCAGCATTTGTTCAAACTTAATTTCAAATCTTTTTACATTAAACATATAAGAGGAAAATCCGACGAATGACGAATGACGACGAATGACGACGAATGACGACCATGTTTATCAACGGATTATGTTTAAAAATCACCAAGAATCATTTGTCCCTAATGATTTTCATATCGGGTTTTCTTTTTGGAGCAGAAAATGTTAAGGTCATTCTCTACACATTCAAGTGGACCATGGTGGTATAAAAGTGCTCACCTGGTATGATAGAGTTTTTAGCTCACTTGAGCCTATGTCCGGCGTGCGTCTTCCGTTGTACGTCCGTTAACATCTTCTCTTTAGTAGCCAGTGGGTCAATTGGGGGTGATACTTTACAGAAAGCAACCTCCCAATGACATCGACATAATACCTTCAATTGTTTTGGATCCATGCATAATTCTGGTTTCAATGGCAACCAAACGAAAAACAAAATAACATTCTTCTTCCTCAAACTGATGGGCCGATTTTCAAATAATTTTGTTAAAATTCCTTTGGTTGACCCTCTATCGGATTCCTGTTGATAGGTTTGGAAAATGGTGACAATGGGGGGATGGCTTTTTTGCCTTTTTGGATAAAGTGGAAATTTAAAATAAATTCTCCTCCGAAAGTATAACGCCGATTATTTTCAAATAAATTTCAGACGTCTTCGAACCATGTTGTTGGTTCAAAAACATCCGCCAGAGAATGGAGCTGTTTTACATTATATGCAATAAAATAAAACTTTAAAAGAAACGTTCTTGCTGATTTTCAAATATCTTCTTTTGTAGCCCTCTTATAGATTCCTTCAAACCATGTTCATTCGTCAGAAACCATGTCCACCAGAGGGCCGGGCTGTTTTGCCATGGTGAAAGCTTGAACAATCTTCTCCTCCCAAAGTTTCTGGCAGATTTCCGAATTCCCTCTTGTTCATGTTTTTGATATATACACACAAGTTAAACAAGAAATGTCCCCTTTTGAACCAGTGTTGATGCCGCCTGGAAAACATGTTTATCTACAAATCAATATGACTTGTGATCACGATCTCCCAACGAACAATTATACCAACCGATCTTGCTATGCTATTGCAACAATTATTTCAATGTAGTCAGCTGCAGAATCGACATAAAGATTCAACCCTGCGAAATTAGAGCGATGAAAACGCAACTTGAACTTGTCACTTTCCATAACAAAAACAAAATGTGTTTCTAGTTATCAAAAATTGCGTACATTGGCGTATCTGGAAAAAACTCGGGTATACACTCAGGTGAGGTTATTTGGGTCGGAGCATTTGCTGTAGCGAGCGAAAGTTTTAAAACCCTGAATTTCATATGGTGGCATTTTCGGACGAAAACCCTTTCCCCCTTTAATATTTCGGTTTTTAAAGCATTTTCGATTTTACCTTTTCCAACGAATTGTACGCTTTGGCGTTCATGTGCATTTTCGGGTACGCGCCTCACGCGTGACAATTATTATATCATTTCTGGAAAATAGGATATCAAAAACTAATAACTTGATTTGAAACTAACACAAAGAGCAATGCCTGGGTGGGAGTATGTATGTGTGGGGGTGGGTGTGGAGGGGGTGTTATACAAGGTGTCTGTAATGATACAAATATTAGTGTAGTATTTTCACATATATATTGTTCCTGTTATGGTACAATTGTTAGTGTATTATTTACACACATATATATAATTGTTCCTGTCATGGTACAACTGTGTTTACCATGTTGATATTCATCTTTCAGATACAATGCCTCCAAAACGCAAACAATTAGAAACCAGATCATCATCTAAATGAAAGAGTATGCCACAACCTAAATCTCAACCCACAACTTCAACTTCAAATGAACTACCAGAGTTAACTTCAAATTAAAACAATACTGACATAATGTATAAGTGGATATATTTGCGTGTCTAAAACTTCGCGAATTGCCAATTTCAGACTTTTCGCGTGCGGAAATGTTTGCGGATCACAGATATTCATATGTTTGTAATTTTTGCATGTCTTAAATATCACTTCACTGGAGTCGTGCATAATATCTACACGTCGTGTTAATGTGTTGTGAATTATTGATACTAAGTGTTGACACATCGAAACAATGCAGTTCTTTGTTTGCCGACCTGTACGTTTGCTGTATGACAATAAGGTTTTAAAACTAATTAGCGGTTTTGTTTCCTTACACAGGTGTAAGCAGACGGCTCTGGCCAGATTTATACCAGACTTTCACCATTTAAAAATATGTTCAATGTATTGCTGCAAATATATAGCAAATATTTGGACGCAATTTCCTCAACACACAATTAAAATTAAAATATTTTTGTTGTCTTTGGCCATCAATTTCATACTGCTACTTACTGTTTCATTTAGAATGAATCGCAATTATCAGGTACGGTGCAATCTCCTTCGCAGAGTTGTCGTCCATTTCACTCACTTATACATAATGTAATGAGTCGATAGTGTTAGAAAATGGATATGACGATGTAAATCAAAATACCGACTGGATGGTGCGTTGGTAAACTAAACAACGGGGATCGTTAAAAGTTTCGCGGGCGGATATTTTCGCGAATTTAGTGAATTTGCTAAATTCGCAAACATTTCCACTACGCGAACTTTACCACTTATACAGTTTCGCCTCAAATAGTGGATACCATTGTTAATGCGGTTTATTGGAAAGGAGGGGTATTGTGGTAACTATGCCAATTACAAATAGCGGAACCACAAGTCCTACAACGACAAGTATAGACCCGTCTCTTTCAATTCACCAAAGTGAAGGTTATGATACGGTGCTTACGGTTTCTGACGTAAGTGTAACGGAGCAATTGCAGCAAATATTTACGGGGAACAACAGCTAAGCCTTATGTAAACCAGGTATTGCATCGCTGCAAACGGCTCATTCTTATAAATTTCCTGAAAATTTGTCACGCCCATACATAAATGTATTTTCTAAAAGAAAAAGGGAACAAACTATTGGTGCATTATTTAATTGAATTGTTAGAAAAGGTATCATTTATTGTTTATATATCATACTGATAATGTGATTAATGCTCAAGTACATTTCATTTGTGTAATCAATAAACGCGGCGGAATGAGTCTGGTTAATGCTGACCACTTATTTAAATTTGCAGTTATGTGCGATATTTTAAAATAGTTTTTTTCAGTTTATATATCCAGTATTCCACCTTGTTGACCAGAGCACTATAAAGACTGCTTACATGTTTATAAATAACACATCACTTAATATTTTACTTGTGTTCAAGATCAACAGCCAAAGGGAAGAGATGGTGTACTGGACTTGTTCCAACTGTTCTTGTCAGTCTCGAGTACCACCAGGGAAGGAATTCTCATCAGACATGACGCTAACCATACCGACTACCCCGACCATGGATAGAGACATCAACTGGGAAGCAGTTCCTGACAGTTATATTTGTTTGAAGAGAAAATAGTGATCGTGTTTGCCACACAGAAACATCTGGAGCACGTTTTTTTTAAACGTCAAAACATTATACACTTACGTAACCTTCTACATGTACACATTCCCGGGACTTCTCTAGCAGTTATTCACATGACATTGCTTCATCGACAGACAGATGTATCTTCGTATATTTGCCTCCTACCGGAAAAGTCTACCAGAGACCTATCAGTGCACTCACTAGATAATGTACTAGATAGATCAGCTCCAGTTAATACCATGCATCCTTTTCATGGACCCAGAACTGGCTATAAGAAAAGCTGCTAGACAATATTTTTTCTGACGGACGACAAGTGTGATGTCATGATTCTTCCACTACGCAAATGTATATTGAAGAAGGTACACTCGACTAGGTTGACAAACACATACAGAACTACCGATGGCGTTCATCGTCTTCTTTGACGAGAAGCAGTTTTTCAACACAGTTGATATGGAACGCTTCAGCAATGACTAAGGACAATCTAGAAGACTGTCATAGTGTGTAAAAGAAAGCTGTTCAACATTCTTATCTGAACATCTTTTCCATCTAGGAGCATGTAGCACAATCCGTAGCGAAGCGGGCTGTCAATCCAGGGGTTGTGAGTTCGAGTCCCGGCTCGGCAAACTTTCTTTCCGACATTTGACAAAGGCAATGCGACCTGCGTCATTCATCTTCCACCACTGGGCCTATGTGGGAAAGTAGCCAGTTGCTTGGGAAGTTGTTGTGTTGAGTACTGGTGTGAGAAAACTATGAAACACATAAGTAGGTGAACTGGCCGCCGTGATATGACTGAGAAAATAATAAAAATGGCGTTTACCCAATCAATCAACTATCTTTTCTGTATCAAGGTATTTTAATATGCCATCGCGGGTTCACGATCGACCAAGAGAGAAAACACAGGAACATTGACGAACGAATAACGTGCCCCTGAAGGAACGTCTGTAATGTAATCGAGGACGAATTTCAGTTTATCAGAGTAGCATATCGCGGTTTGATAATACACACAATTGGAGAAAGGACATGTAATCGTCCTGGTTAGCTCAGTCGGCCGAGAAAACACCCTTAGAGTGAGAGGTTCCGGACTCGCCCCGGAGCTGCATAATTTTCCGCAATGTTTTAGTTGAGACGCTCGCATTGGTTTTGAAACGAGTAGTATGCATTTTCTACCAAATTAGGTAAACTAATTCAGATCAGTTCATTTGTGTTTGTATTTATGTTGTTTAAGCCGTTTTCAAATCTGTTCAGTTATATCATGGCTTTTGCTGGGAAATTATCCAGTACTACTGGGGTATTTATTCCGACACCAGCGAGTTAGTCGCAATGTTAACCCACAACCTAGAGCGCGACTGGGCGACCAGGACCTTTGATGTGACCTTGACCTTCGAGGCACGGGCCTTTGTCTTGTAAACCACATGTCGCCTTTCATTATGGTTAACATGTGTGCCAAGTAACTTGTGAATCCTATGATGCATGGTTGAGATGTGAGCCGGACAAGGTACAGTCCTATCAAACATTACACATTTTGACTTTCAATCTCCTTAACCTTTGAGGTTCAGGTTTGTCTCTTGTGCGACACAAGGTACCTCATCTTGGTGAACATGTGTGCCCAGTAACTTCGGAATTTATAATGCATGGTTTTTCTTTCGACCTCTTAGATTGACCTTGAACTTTGTGAGCATGTGTGCCTAGTAACTTGGGAATCCTATGATGCATGGTTGAGATGTGAGCCTGACAATGTAGTCCTATCAAACAGTACGCATGATGACCTCTAAGTGTGGCCTTGAACTTTGAGTAACAGGCATTGGTCGTGAGTGCCACGTAACCTCATCATGGTGAACATGCAAGCCAAGTAATTTTGACCTTTAGATGTGAGGCGGACAGACCTATCAAACAGTACTCATTTTGACATTTGACCTCTAAGTGTGACTTTGACATTACATGTACATGCCTAGGTCTTAAGTATGACACGCCGCCTCATATTGATGAACATTTGTGCCAATGTTCATGGGAATCTTAAAATTCATGGTGGGACAAGTTAATCCTATCACACAGTACTTATTTTGACCTTTGACCGCTTATTGTGACCTTGACATTTGAGGTACAGACCCGGGTCTTGTGCGTGATACGCCGGCCCATCATGGTGAACGTTTGTTTCTTTGAAATCATATGATGCATGGTTGAAATGTATGCCAGACAAGGTACAGTCCTATCAAATAGTACACATCTTGCCATTTGAGGTACAGTCCTGGGTCTTAAGCAAGCATGACACGCCGCATTATCATGGACAACGTTTGTGCCAAGTTTCTTTGAAATCCTAGGATGCATGGTTAAGATACGGGTCGGACAAAGTTAAGCGTGACTGAAAAACAGACAGCCAGATAGACGGACGGACAGACAGACGGAATCGACCAAACCTATAGTTCCCAAACTAATAAGGACACAAACATTAATTGTATTCTCTAAGATTTCAGATGTTAATACTTAATAGACATATCGATATGTCACTATATAGTGTTTCATCTAAACTCAGATTTATATTTGCATGACTTGTTTATAGGATGCATTTGAAATAGTTCATAAATTTAAAAGGAAACATGACATGTGATTGGTGTAAATACTCTTTACGAAATACAATATATATAAACATACATACATCAAGAGCATAACCTTTAGTCATTGAAAAAATAGTTCAACAGCTATGTGTCTGTCTCTTTACTGTTTAATGACAGTTTAACCATTTCATTTATGCAGATGCAATTTGGCACATTTGCACAAAACGACTGTTTAACACATAGTCGTAAATGATACCATTGTTCTTGGTGAGTTATTTTCAATTTAGCCAAAAGACTTTCAACTATATGCTTATGTTTTAATTTCAATTGTTGGATTTCAAATTTGTATAGCATGTTTATTTAAAATACCGTAGTTTCTAAGATAGAGACGTGAACAAAACCCATGATATAATCATAATACCTTATACCTTTTTGTCTTGCATGAATCCGAAAAGCAAAGCCAGGAATACAATTTTACACGAAGGCAACACGGTCGCTAATCAATCGATTCGCCTTTTATTATTTGTTTTCAATTAGAACATTATGGCTTCGAAGGCACTTAAAAATATACCGAATGAAGAATGAATAGAGACGACGTTAGTTCTCACGCAGGTGTCCTTCGGATTAGACACTTAAGACCTCTTTTTAACATACATATCTCTTCAAATATTTTATCATCCGAGTAGTCCATGTTAAAGTTCGTTTAAGAATGCTAAATACTCCATTGTTAAGTTGGTAAGACTATTGTGCCCAACCCTAAAATGTTTAAAGTGAAGTATCCGCCGTAAGGATATGTAGTCTAGCATGTATAGTTTCCAGAACGGCACGACTTCGTCTAGTATTCCATAGCTCTCTTTGCACCGAAGTGAAGTGTAGACATGTTATGTAATCTGCTGCAATGTTCTGTATTTCATCAACCATGTCATTGTTTGTATAAAGTGGGAAATCTTCAAACAAGATTAGTATCTTTTTCAAAGGTTCACCTGAAAATAATACGTCGAGGCAGATTTGGATGTTAGGTCACATACATTTAAATATGTAAACTTTAAAAGGTAATATAAAACCTAAATATATGTTGATCTATATGTCTCTGATAATATATACACTAATGGAATGAGTTAAAAACATAGCAACAACAGGAGACAATATAGAAATTTTCTTTTAATCGTTATTGAGTAAAACAAGTTCGAAATCGCTCGGACAAGGATTTGGATAGCAGAACATTGATCAATGGGAGATAACTTTTTAACGGAGTAGCCAAGAGTTATAATTCTTGCAGGACCCACACCTTCACCTTGCCATCTATCTATGTTCAAAGTATAAACAAAGTAGCCCAGAGTTATAATTCTTGCATGGTGCACAACGTCACATTGTCATCTATATATGTGCCAAGTTTCAATATTGTCTGACCATTAGTCTGACAAAATTGTGGATAGAATATTGAAAAGGGGGGAATAACTTTTGAACAAAGTAGCCCAGAGTTATAATTCTTGCAAAGTACACAAGTTCACATTGTCATCTATCTATGTTGCAAGTTTTAATCAAGTCCATCAAATAGTTTATGAGTTCTGCTTTGGACAAAATTTTGGATAAAAGAATAGGAGAAAATTGAGAAAGGGGCGATAACTTTTAAACGAAGTGTCCCAGAGTTAAAATTCTTGGACCGGATCACACTTTCACCTTGTCATCTATCATATGATCAAAGATTCAATATTATTTGACCATTGTTTTTACAAGATATCGTGCATGAGAAAATTGTCTAAAATATTGAAAAAGGGGAGATAACTTTTGAACAAAGTAGCCCAGAGTTATAATTCTTAAATTTTGCACAACTTCACATTGCCATCTATATATGTACCAAGTTACAATATTGTGTGACCATTAGTTCATGAGATATTGCTTTTTCAAAAGATTTGAAAAAATATTAAAAAAGGGGAGATAACTTTTGAACAAAGTAGCCGAGAGTTATAATTCTTGCAAAGTACATCTATCTATGTTGCAAGTTTTAATCAATCCCATCAAGTAGTTAATGAGTTCTGCTTTGGACAAAACTTTGAATAGAACAATAGGAGAAAATTGAAAAAGGAGCGATAACTTTTTAATGAAGTGTCCCCGAGTTATAATTCTTGGAGGGAATAATACTTTCACCTTGTCATCTATTATATTATCAAAGTTTCAATATCATTTGACCATTTCTTATACAAGATATCGTGCATGAGTTATAATTCTTGAATTATAATGACCATGAATAAGTGTGTGAAGTTTGAAAGCGACAGAATACACAGTGTCTGAAAAAAGGTGTTGCACGCAAAGGTTTGGCCAAAATTCTAAGTCCAAAAAGGGGCATAATTCAGTCAAAATCGATTCCAGAGTTATGGGACTTGACATACAGTGTCACTTAATGACCCTGAATAAGTGTGTGAAGGTTGAAATCAACAGCATACACATTGTCTGAGAAAAGCCATGCACGCAAAGGTTTGATCAAATTCTAAGTCCAAAAAGGGGCATAATTCAGTCGAAATCCATTCCAGAGTTATGGAACTTGACATACAGGGTCACCCAATGACGCTGAATAAGTGTGTGAAGTTTCAAAGCAACAGCATACACAGTGTCTGAGAAAATACCTTACACGCAAAGGTTTGACCAAGCTGGCAACGCGTACGCCAACGTCAACGCCAACGCCGGGGTGATAACATAAGCTCCCCTATTTCTTCGAATAGGCGAGCTAAAAACTGATTAAAGTTTAAATGCAATTTCTTTCCATATTTTTTTCTTCTGCAGATTATACCATATTCTTGCTTTGATGTTGTCAATTATCATATTTTCTTGAGCTCTTCATACTTAAGTGCCAACAATTATGGTTTTTTTTTAACAATTCCATATGTATACACCAGCTTTCTGACAACTCATGAAGAGCAACTTCTCAATTTGCTATAATGTTTTCAACTCCGTTCAATATATGTGTAAACTTTCATTTATATTCATTATTGTTGCCTTAATTTTTTTTAAGTTGTCTGCTGCATATTTGGTGTTTGTGGGAAAATGTCAATTAAGATTGGATTAGTGTTAGTTAAGACTGTTCACAGGTTAATGTTTATAACTGATAAATATTCTTGAAAGACAGCTTTGGTCAGATCAGTGTAGGTTTTTTCCCATGGTGTAGATCTAGTATACCATCATCACATCAGCCTGCAAATAAAATAACAAAACAACAATTGAAAGTAAGGTTACAGGGATAAACACATGAAATAAAAGTAAGTTTACAGGGATAAACACATGAAATAAAAGTAAGTTTACACGTTAACAGGGATAAACACATGAATTGAATTCATTGTACAATATGATTACATTTATACTTAGTACTCTAAATATAATAATTAATTACCTCAGATTGATTGTTACAAATACAGGCCTTTTTCTAGGCATCTCACAGGTCTGACCCTTTCCCAAACGCAAAAGTCTTTAAAATCATGAAAAAGTCCCTATTTAAAATTCCTAAATTAGAACATAATAGCATTTAATTTTCCCAAATAAAGGGCCAAGTTCTTGTTCCCAAATGCTTTAGACTAAGAAAAAGGCCTGAAATAGAGTAATACTTCAATTCTGCATCTGTATATTATTGATCTAGATCTTTTTTGTCAAGATATGTCTGACAGGTGCTGCACATTGACAATTAAATATGTGTGTACATAGATGCACATAGTCATACTAATCTTCATCTACATGTGTAGTAACAATTCTGGAGGTTGATTATATTGGACCACTGTTCACAGCTTAGAGATACACAATTTGTTTAAAGGAACGAAATGTCAAGGTTATTGGTTTACACATTTCTAGGGACCCTCTTTTCTACGTTCCTGACATTACATTTCACCAGACAATAAGAAGTCCATAAAGTTAGTTGGTTTATGTCAATTGTCGATTTTAAACATGAAATATATGGTCCTAAGATGAATTAAACAAAAGGTAAAAGCTTGCATATGTTAATTTAATGTTTAATTTGCTAATGCTACATGAAATATGAATGTGCTACCTAACTACCAAAACAGGTAGCACTACCTGCCACATTTCTAACCCTAAATCAATATAATTATGTTTGGGAGGAGGGACTTACTATTTGACTGTCAAAGAAAATCCTGTCATATATACATTATCATATTAACAAATATTCTAGATGCCAGCATTTTGTATAAAAAAAATATTATTTATAGATGCAATGCTTTATGTTCATCCAAATTTATTATCATTTAATAACAAAAAATCATGGTGTTTTGAGTGAAAAACACGTCCTTAGATTGAGCAAGCTTTGGGATGAATGGACCATGTCTCTTGACCGTAATAGTCAGCGGTAAAAATAAAATAGCAGGTTAATCGATGGGAAAAAGTATCAAAATAGATCTACTTACCGTCAAGGTTATGTATTTGGTTTTGCAACATAGCCGATATTTCACTTCACATTCTCGACTAATTTCAGAATTCGACTTAAACATCGCTTGTCAACGTTCTGCACGTCGTTTTCCTTGATTATAGCTTCATCGAAACACTTCTCGCCGTCCTTGTGTAGTATTTAGGGATAGTCATGTTTAGATACACCGTCGTATGATCAATTACAATAGTGTGTTCTCTAGATGCCATTATTTGTCATTTTTGTAAGAAAATGTAGACGCGTAAATTCCTCTACTGCACACATTATCACGAACAAACGAAAACAATTTATTCGGAGAAAAGTGTTGATGTTGTACCATTATGTAGTCAATCGTATTTTTCACTAGTTGTAATGCCCCCTTAGTCAAAATGTTGAAGTTTCCCTGTATCTTTTAGAGATTTTGCATTTCTAGAGAGAAAACATGCTGCCATTTTTCCGTCATTTTAGTCACTTGAGCATGGAGTGCGTTTCGCTGAGAATGGTTCAAACCGTTCTCAGCGAAACGTTCTCCAAATCAAAACGAACTCAACTGAAACGTACTCCAAAAGTGTAATAGTTCCGACTTTTCGTACTCGGTGCTCAAGGTTTTTTGAGCATTGAGTACGTTTTAAAAGTGTTATAGTTTCAGGGCCTGGTTATTGCATTTACTATCATTTATCACAATTTAAAAAGAAAAGTATATAATGTTAAAATTTGTGTATATATTTATTTATCTTGCAAACATATCTTCAAAGGTCATAAATTTTCCGATATTTTCGAAACAATATGATTCTATACAAGTTCTAGATTGAAATGTATATACATGGACTTTAATACGTTCTTTTTACCAACTTATTTTCTTAGTCAAACATGGCTACTGGACAGCGCCTCATGAAAAATTGGACGTCTCACGAAAAAATTAAGCCCTTTACCTCAACAACTTTAAACCACTATTTTTAAATGTTGAAGCATTATAAAAAGGTATAATGACTAAACAGGTTTCAAATGACAACAAAATCAGAAGATTTTATAACAATGTAACATTTATTTATTTTATTCTTAAATTTCAACTTCTCAGTTCAGTTCTTAACGTTGAAGATAACCGTATACCACTGTCATAGCATAGTTTAATTTTGAATATGTTGAAGACGAATACTTACGTACTCTTTATAATTCAAATTTAATAGCATTCCTTACCTGGGGAATCTTTGAGTTCCTTAACAATGCAACCGTCTAATCTACCAAGCTTCACTCCATATACGACAACAACTTCGTTTGTGACGATGTCCCCTTCCTTGAAGACTCGGAAGTCAAACTGATTGCCTAACTTGTCGTGTAGAATATGTCTGCATACTTCATTCGGTACCCGTGAATACAGGTATATCAATGGTTTCTGATATGTATCCTATTAGGCCGTAAAATATATTTAATCTCTTGACAAGAGGTTCTTAATGTATTTGGCATTGGTTGTTACAAGTTCGAATGAGCTGGTGGTGATTACCCTTAGAATGGTACATTAAAAAATTCTACCATTTACTCATATTTGTGTGTATATACATATATTATAAGTCATTTGGTAGGGAGTCTTTAGATTTTATAGGGGGCAATGCGTTAGCCAAGTCTCCGTCTCCCTATACATTCCACAGACCCCCTCTTTTTCCGTAGTAGATCAGTAACAGACCATATAACGGATTTATTTCGTCGACCACTTAAAACTGAACTATATAGTAACTTGTTGATATTTGTTGGTAGCATAATATGACGTCATAATTATAGGTTTTGGCGCCAAAGTGACTACGTTATGAGTTAAACCGCTGGAAACGGAAGTAACTTTGCATGATAGACACATTCGTAATACATTGTAAACAAATCGCTGTTAAAATATCAAAATAGTATACAGTGTATATATCTATTTTAACATAGGCAACTAAAAAAACCAGTCAGCTTGATCTCGGAATAGACGCCATATTGAATTTACTCACCCCTTATAGAAATGTTGGGGATGTGCACGTGACAGGCTTTAACCAATGAAATTGCTAGAACTTCGTGGGAGGCGAAATAAATAAATATATATATATATATATTTACTTTTAAGAAAGTTGCCATAATGTCGCGTTTACAAGTACGTTATATATATATATATAACTATATACTTTTTAAGAAAGTTACCATAATGTCGCGTTTACAAGTATGTTATATAATATAAATATATTTACTGTTAAGAAAGTTACCATAATGTCGCGTTTACAAGTACGTTATATATATATAAATATATTCACTTTTAAGAAAATTACCATAATGTCGCGTTTCCAAGTACGTTATATATATATATATAAATATATTTGATTTAAACATTCTTGAATTCAATTGTTTGTAAGAAATTATCCTTTTTTGTTATGTTATAGGTAATGTGTATATATAAATTAGACTGGGAAATCAACATGAATGTATGGAAGGATAAATAAAACAAAACGTTACTTACGTGCTTGCTAGGACTGATTTTTCGACAGACCCACCCTATTCCTAATATATAAAGAGTGAACAGCATTAATGAAAGAGTTATATACCGCAAATAATAGCTTCAAACATGCCATTCAAACTCGTTAATCACTAACTTAAACAAATTTATTTTAGTATATTAAGACCAAATTTATAAAAGGTGACCATAGACAAAATTATTGTTTTGTGATATTTAATTGAAATAATCATTTGTATTTACCATGCTTATTTCATGTTAATTGCGGTCTAAACAAATGTAAAATCAGACGTGTGTTAAAGTGGAGCAGGGAAAATATTAAAAAGAAATAGCTAAGTTAAATATATATCAGTAGCTGACTATTGTGAAAGTGGATCACTCGTCATTTACTAAATTACTGAAATGATATTACGATCCGTACCTTTCAGATAGAGACGAGATAGGAAGATAGAGACTGTGAATTAGAAAAAGAGAAAGACAGAGATTAGGGAAAAGGGATTAAACATACCCATTAAAAGCAGCACACCTGAAATAAAAACACAACTTTGAAAATAAAATGTGTGATAGAGTCTCAGAGAGAGAATGAATAAATGAGAAAAACATATACACAGACAGACATGTATGTAGCTATCCGAACATAACTGCTTGTAAACATAAACATAAAGTTTGTTTACCCAGGGATCATAAATAAGTGAATTATCGCCGTGATATAACTGAAATAATGTTCAAAGCGGCATGAAACCCCAAATAAAACGAAGCATTTCTGGTTTTTTTTTAAATATACTTATATTTACATATATAGATAGAGAGTAATAGATAGACAGAGAAAGAAAGATAGAGCGAAAACGTAAGTCACATACCAAACAGCACTGGCAAAAGTGGTAAAAGTATAATACCTGAAATACAAAGGCAATTCAATATTCAAGATTCGACAAAGATAGAGAGAAATATATAAAGATAGACATTAAACATAGATATGACATGATGGGAGATGTAGAGAGAGTGAGTCATAAAGCGAGATACATTAAGAAAGAGTGAGGAAAAAGGGGAAAGAGAGAAAAATAAAGAGATTGATAGAACGTTAGAGATAGCGAACTATTGCACAAAGACCAAACAACATATTAACATTTACGGGTTTTTTAAAGAAAGAGAGATATCAAGAAGCAAACTATAGCCCATCCTCGGTACCAAGGCTATTCATAACATATATGATACCCTGGGCAAATTGGCTAGCGAAACTTCGTAAAGCGTGC
>JAUELF010274167.1:0-10717 GCA_031471495.1 Clinocardium nuttallii | reverse complement strand
ATCTAGACAAGGTTAAACAAGTAGTGTTAACACAAGCTGATCAAGATCTAGACAAGGTTAAACAAGTAGTGTTAACACAAGCTGATCAAGATCTAGACAAGGTTAAACAAGTAGTGTTAACAAATGCTGAGGAAGATCTAGACAAGGTTAAACAAGTCGTGTTAACACAAGCTGATCCAGATCTAGACAATGTTAAACAAGTCGTGTTAACACAAGCTGATCAAGATCTAGACAATGTTAAACAAGTAGTGTTAACACAAGCTGATCAAGATCTAGACAATGTTAAACAAGTAGTGTTAACACATGCTGAGGAAGTTTCACATATGAGCCGTCCCGCGATAAAAAACAACATTATGACCTCTGCGTAATGTATCGACACATATCAGCATGCGCAGTCCGCGCAGGCTGATCCGGAACGACACATTCCGTATTAGGGGGATATAGGTATAGAGTAATGATTCCTGAAACAGAAAACCCACAGGAGGCGAACAGTGTCTGTCCGGGTTAGCCTGCGCGGCATGTTTAGGCAGATCCTGGTGGATACTTTACGCAGAGTCCATACTGTTGGTTTTCTCACGGGACGGTTCATATATAGTTGGTATAACTCACCTTTAGTATCGGTTGTTGAAAACTTTCTCACAGTCATTCACAGTAATCTGCAAATTCTCGTAAGTAATTGAAAAATAAATGGGGTGCGAACTGAGGACCTGATCGAATCAAGGATCGTAATGATTTATTAAAAAAACGCTACAGACAGGCAAAAATAACCAAATCTTCAAATGAAAGTATTATAATTTAATAGAGTTGGAAACAAATGTGGCAAAAGAAAAAAAATGCTCATCTTGAGCATTTCCTCCTTTTGCCACACTGGTAATAAAAGTGATCTGCTGCAGAGGCGTCAGAAAGCGCTATCGCTGTTTAGTAGACACAGTAAGTGTTGTTGACGACGCGTCAACTATGGGAAGCTCACACGGAATGACACGATAACCATGTTATCTATCCGGATTACTGATTCACTATGAATTCATGTGGGATTCGTAGTCTCATTCGGAACCCGCAAAACTCAAGTTGAATGTGACAAAGGCGGACGTGTTTTGGACATCGCAATCACTGAGGGAATTGCACAAACTTTCTTATATAATGAACTAAGTGGATTGAAAGCGTACTTGGTGAAAAGAAGCAATTACCTCTGACAGCACGACGACACCAGAGTGAGCTGTCAATCAAAATAAAAGATCCAGTGGTTTAGATATGAGCGAGTAAACTCTGTTTTCTCCCTTAATGTATATCTTGGAACTTAACCAGACAAAATGTTATGGGTATTCAACATAATCGTTTCACTGAGACACTTATTTAGATACCCACAACATAAAAGGTTTAATTCTACCCTATATGTATACGCAGATTGACGCCTCTGCAGCGTAGAAGACGTGTGTAAAACATTGTGTCATAATACATATGGCGTATATCTCTATAAATGAGAGAATGATCATTGAAGTTGTTGAAAACCTCAAGGCACAAGGAGAATGTCATATCCTCTTGCTGCCACGGCGTTTTCAACATTTTTCAAAATGCATCTGTAAATTGTAGGAAAAGCATAAATATGTAATTTCTTATATTCAAGAAGAGTAAAAACAATCGACTTGCCGTTTTTGTCTTTTCCTTTTCCAGATGTCATGGTATTTTTCTACCCTTTTCAACAGCAGACTGTGAATATCATTCCAACTTAGATGGCTATTCCAAGAACAAGAATTGAGCCGTCCTGTGCGATCACCAACATTAAGGTCTCTGCGTAATGTATAGACCCAGATCATAATCCGGGTCGACATATTCCGTTCCAGGGGGATAGATGTATAAAGTAGTGATTCCTAAAACAGAAAATCCACAAGAGGCGAAAAGTGTCTGACCCGGGTAAGCGTGCGTGGCATGCTTAGACTGATTCGGGTCGATACTTTTCGCACACTGTTGTTGTTTTCTCGTTGAACGACTCACAGATGTCTTTGTTTAGATATGATGGTCTCGATCAACTTGAGTGACGTCACACGAACACCGGCCCTTGGGAATCTAGATCGGTCTGCATATCTGCGCAGTCTGATCCGGATCATCCTTACACGTTAAACTGTAGTACATAACGCCATAATACAACAACGGTGATTATCATAGTATGACTGTACAAAATAACAATGTCATCGTATGTTTCATTTATTTGAAGACCTTCAATATAATCTAGATCAGAGTGCATCTTCGACGGATTAATCTAAATCTAAATGTGTTGTCCTATAGAACAAGGTTTAATAACGTCTTTGTAAAACGGTTATTACTAAAACAGTGACTGTATATATACGTCTGTAATCTGATCGTATTCAAGATGCCATTCATTAAAAAAAAAATCCGATATCCGGCTTTTTTTCACATGGCGCCGCAAAATTTGTCTTGAGACACTTAATTATATCACCGGATATTTTAGTTTCCAACCACTGCGCCAGACAATGGAATGACATCATGTAAATGATTCGGGGGAAAATATAAACTTACAGAAATGTGTCAAAAAATGGGACAATGAACGCTGGTAGTGCTGATGCAAGTCACGGTTGTTGTTGTTTTTTAAATGATGTAAATTAAGTTAATTTTGATATTCATTAGATAACATATGAGAACCGTTCCACGCGCAAACCAAGACGAGTAAAAACAAGCGACTTTCCTTTTTGTCTTTACCTTTTCAAGATGTTACATTAAATGTTCTACCCATTTCAACAGCAGACATTCTTTGCCTCTGCGTTATGTATCGACCAAGATCTGGGCCGACCCTTTCCGTCGCAGGGGGGGATACAGGTGTCGACCCTGATCAGAATAAGTATTTCGCGCAGGCTTACCCGGACATACACTTTTCGCCTCTGTGGATTTTCTGTTTCAGGAACCATTACTGTATACCTTTATCCCTCGGAGACGGAATGTGTCGGCCCAGATCAGTCTGCGCGGACAGTACAGGCTGATATAGTCGATACATAATGTTTTCTCGCGGGACGGCTCATAGTATCAGAGTTTCCATTTGAGCAGTCTTATCAGCATCTAGACAAGTTGACAAACTCTTTTAACTTGTGTAAGAAATTTGTGAACAGTGTATACCTTGATTACACTGTACGGGTACATAGGCTGATCTTCATCTACGTATTTTTCAAACGTAAACTTGTACCCCATCATCGTGGCAAAAGGAGAACTTGCTTGTTTTGAGCAATTTCTCCTTTTCTTTGAATGTTTCAAAATCCGTCTGTTATACATGCGTCAACACGTGTCAATAGATGGGAAATGGTTGAGATCAAATACGTTCGTCTCAACGTTTGCGAAACTCGTCTGCTACAAACGCGTCAGTAAGCGTCAGTTTGTGGGGAAATGGTTAATCATAAGAAAGAACTGTGATGGTGCTGTGTTTACAACGGCGATAATATTAGAACCTATACAATAACAATGTTATCGATCTCGATTGCTTATTCAGTAGAAATATTCAAGTGGGATTTATCGCCTCATTTAGAACCAGTAATTCAACATGAATGTGACAGAGATCGAGATACTCTGCGATATTACAATCACTGGGGATAGTGTGAAAACGTCCTCATCGAAAGTGCAGCGTGAACTTCAAACGTTTAATGTAAAACAATCAAATATAGTTAAGTGCCAAATAGAGTTTAACTGAACATATCAACAACAACAACATTTTAAAAAAATATATTTTTAACCAAATATGCCTGCAGCAAAAATTATGTATAGAAATAATCTTCATATATACATAACGGGTCAACGTGCATGTTTCCTTTCATCTATGTGTGTGCTGTTTATGACAATTAACTCATTCCCACATATAACGGGTCAACGTGCATGTTTCCTTTCATCTATTTGTGTGCTGTTTATGACAATTAACTCATTCCCACATATAACAAATCAGAAGCAGACGTAGTTGAAAATGTCTGTACAGAAATATGAAAAATGTCAACAAAAGAAAAAGAGTATGCGGAAAGAGTATGTATGTCGGAAAGTGCTAACAAACACACATTGCCACGTCACACGAAAATGGACCTTCTTCGGGTTTAACATTAAATGTAAGTATGGGTCAGGTTGACAACGTGTATGGTCGGTCAATGAACATTACCATTCCGTCATGGCTTCACTCAGTTCTTGCGCCATATAAGTCACGTCACACGAAAACCGATATTTGAAATTAACGGTGAAAACAGCGTGATATATCTTATTCATAACCAATATAAGTAAGTCCTCGTGATGTAATTCGTACAGCTTCGTTGCTAAACAGATGTAGACACATTTGTGAACAGATTGATACACAAGATTGTGGAAGACAATTGTGGACAGACTGATATCGCCTACACAACGACGTTCTCATTCGTTGATAGACAGCTGTGAACATATTAATACCGCTGGCACAACGACGTTCTCATTCGTTGATAGACAGATGTGGACATATTAATACCGCCTACACAACGACGTTCTCATTCGTTGATAGACAGATGTGGACATATTAATACCGCCGGGGCAACGACGTTCTCATTCGTTGATAGACAGATGTGGACATATTAATACCGCTGGCACAACGACGTTCTGCTTCGTTTATAGGCAGATGTGGACAGACTGATACCGCCGGCAGAACGCATTTTCTGCTTCGATGCTAGGCAGATGTTGACATACTGATACCGCCTACAGAACGACGTTCTCATTGTTGTGGGCATATTAATACCACTGGCACAACGACGTTCTGCTTTGATGCTAGGCAGATGTGGTCAGACTGATACTGCCTTTTACAAGGCCTTTTCTGCTTCGATGATATACATCTGTCGGAACAATGACCGTTTGGCTTCCTTGCTATACAGCTTTTGACACATTAATACCATCGGTACAACGAACGTTCGACTTCGTTGCTATACATCTGTTGAAATATTAATACCATCGGTACAACGAACGTTCGGCTTCGTTGCTATACATCTGTCGACATATTAATACCGTCGGTACAACGAACGTTCGGCTTCGTTGCTACACATATGTTGACATATTAATACCATCGGTACAACGAACGTTCTGCGTCGTTGCTATACATCTGTTGACATAATAATACCGTTGGCATAACGCCCGTTCTTCTTCGTTGCTATACAGATTTTGACATATTAATACCGTCGGTACAAAGAACGTTCGGCGTCGTTGCTATACATATGTTGACATATTAATACCGTCGGTACAACGACCGCTCTGCGTCGTTGCTATACATCTGTTGACATATTTTAAAATACCGTCGGCATAACGCCGGTTCTGCTTCGTTGCTATAGAGCTATGATGCGACTAATACCACAGACACGACGATACTGTAGTTATTGAAGAGTTTAACACGTTTAAAAACTTAAACACATACACATGTTTCTGATTCCGTAGCAGACGTATTTGCAAATATCGAAAAAACTGAGCAATTTCTCCGTTTGCCAAAATATTTTCAAATCTATTCACTCATTATACACATTTATTTAGATTTTCCTCTTTTTTTTTAAACTGTTTTCAATGTTGTCTGCACAAAATATGTTGTATGGAGGAACGGGTAAATCGACAAGTATAACCAACTACACTGTAGTTGTATTAAGCGTCATGGTGTATGGAGGAACGGGTAAATCGACACGTATAACCAACTACACTGTAGTTGTATTAAGCGTCATGTTGTATGCTACGTTCGGGCTGAACCAGTATTTGATGTCAACTTATTCCTCGTTGAACACACCTATATGACAACGGTCAAAGTCTAGTCTATCCTTGTTTTTTTTTATCGGACTTACGTTAACCAATCAGAATTAACGTTACAGATAGCGTTTGTCGTTATTTAAAACTGTCTAAATTGTCAAACTGTTCAGATTATTTTGCAAACAAAGTTTATTTTTATGCAAATAAACAAGTTTAGAAAAACTAAGAATGATTGGATTAAACCTGCTTAGTTGTTTTCGTCTATCAAAAGCGTGTTAAACAGAGATACGCTAGTGGTGCTACCCACATGTTATGGAACATCTCTTCTGAGGCTCGGAGAATCCCGAGAGCAGAATTCTGCCCGAATTGATTAGCCTGAACCGATCCCTCTATATTTGCGATAGCGCGATATCAGGGGATGGAACAAATCTATATATATATTTGACGTGTGGCGGTATATCTGTGTAAAATGTCAAACTTTGCAGATTATTATTACATAGATACGCTAGCGGTTCTACTCACCGGGTATAGAACGTCTCGTCTGGAAACGTCTTGGAAAATCCAAGGAGCAGAATTGTTCCTGTACCGATCTAACTATATATATATATGTGTGTGAGCCGTTCCAAGAGAAAACCAATATTATGGAATCTGCGAAATATATCGACCCAGATCAGCCTGCGCGATTCGCACAGGCTAAACTTATTCAGTAGCAGAGGGGTAGAGGTATAGCGTATTTTTTCCTGCAACAGAAAATCCACAGGAGGCGAAGAGTGTTTGTTCGGGTTAGCCTGTGCGGGATGCTTAGGCTGATCCGGGTGGATACTTTACGCAGAATCAACAATGTTGGTATTCTCGGATATATGTGATATAAGAGGAGGTAACCACTATATTTGAAGTGACGTCTATACAGCATTACACCAAATGACACAAACGCGTAAAAGACAACTTTTGTTAAATATCAACAGGCATTATTCGAATTATATCTATATGGTTTCGTTTTGACCTGAATATTTTAATTAAGGGTACTGTTTGTGTAAGTCTAGATAATAAAATATTTTTCTGGGAAGCCGTATAAAGTTAACCCTTTACCCCAAACAGCAAATCTGCATTTGACGACTTTGAAAATGTCTTTGAAAAAAAAGTTTTTTTTACTGAGTAAAGTTGAAAACATTCTGACAAAGGGATGAATTCAGCATGATGAGCACAATTTCCTTTTGCTTTATTACTTTTACAATTCGTCTGCCACAGAGTTGAGAGAAAGCGTATATGTACGGGAAAGGGTTAATGTCTACACAATCGAGAACATCTAGGATTACACTAGGCAAGTCAAGTTAAACGAAATAGTGTGTTCAGATTGAACTGAACCCCCGAGTGCTCTGTGAGTGCTAGTCGAAAGCCGTAATTTAATTTTTTGATTTATGTCCGTGTTGTACGAGAATCTGAATATGCCCAATTCGGAGGTTTTCGGCATTACCGTTTAAACTGGTTCCACGTTGTACACGCTTTTACCAATTTACGACAACGGTTTGATTTTTGGAAGAGCTGTCATCCAATCAAATTTAACGCTACATATAAGGTTTGGCGCGATTTCATGAATGTCGAATTAAGCATTGAATATTCTTATGCAGACAAAGCTGATTATATCCTGATTTTATCTGATAACGTCTATGAGAGTGTATTAGAGTTGTTTAAAACCTGTTCAGTTTTTGTTATACCAGGAGCGCTTAACAATGAAATGCTCTTGGGGTATAACGAACATAAAGAGAAATATTATGATACTCAAGGATGATACAATTACAATCTTATTAAAACCAGGCTTAAACACTTTTCCACATATAAACGCTTTTCGACGCATTAGCCTCAAATGACTTTTGAAAACACTCTGACAAAAGGAGAAACTGTTCATAATGAGAAATTTCTCTATTTGTCACAATCTTTTCAACTCTATTCAATAATTGTACTTTTATTTGGAGAAATTTTCCATATTTTTACCTAGCTGATTTGGGAGTCGTCTGCTACAGAAATGTTGTATGTGGGAAAAGGTTAACTTGGCTGCAGTAGTAAACGTTCGTATAGATCTGATGATTGCCTATAACCGGTCGTCTCATACCAACTTTTCGCCTGCAAACATCTTATCAACAGGGGAGATAATTCACATGAATACACGAAATTGAGAAACGCTGTGAGCCGAGTGATCCGTTTTAAAAGATACCATTTTGATAGCAGAACCGAGCATTGGTTGTTCCGAGAGTTTTACTTGCTAAAGAACAACGAGCTCCCGCTGATAAATAGTTTAAAGTTTCGGGTCAATTCAAGACGACCTTTAATAGCGTGTTGTCAGATCCAATATAGGGACCGGGATGTATTATTGTCAGATCCAATATAGGGACCGGGATGTATTATTGTCAGATCCAATATAGGGACCGGGTCAGATTTCTACGAGATTGATAAAATATGTATCTACTGAAGCCTATTAAGGCCATTTTATCGAAGTAGTTTTGTATTAGGAATTACGTTTTATGTATAATGTCTTTTTTGTTACTTGTTAGCTCTTATGTCTTAGTTGGCCTATTATACCATCAAACATTTCATGCAATTATACTTACATCGTCTGCATTTTCGTCAGAAGAATTAGACGAAAACATCAGTAGCACCACCTTCCACCTAAGTTGGGTACTGTATGCCATATAATTAGTTTCCCGCCTCTTTCGATCAAAACTGATAACAACTAAGACATAAAAGCTAACATGTAATAAATAAGACATTAAACATAAGACGTAATTCCTTATTCAAAACTACGCAGACCCAGTTAGATGCAACATCAGTAGCAATACCTTCCGTCATTTTAGCTGGGTACTGTATGCCATATGGTTAGTTTCCCGCAAATTTCGCTCTTTACTTATTACAACTAAGACATGAGAGCTAACAAGTAATAAATAAGACACTTGCAAAACACGTAATTCCTTATTCAAAACTACTAACGCAGAATGGCCTTAAAAGGCTTCCGTATGTATCAACACTTTGATAATCCAGAATTTCTCCATTTAATCCGACCTTTTCTGTCGTCTTGAGTGATTGTAGTCAATGAAGTATACCATTCCAATGACTTTATCCTCTCATCCATTATAGTAATGCAGTTGTGATGTACTTTCTTCATGTGATGAATACAATCATGACGAGTCCAAAGACCTGTAGAGTCAATACAATGAAATGGTGTTAAAAACTTCGGTTAAATACGTATTTGAATTGGTTAAGGTTTTTCTCTTTGAACAATTCTAACACATAATCAGTCGTCAACTTATGTAATAACCTTGCCGGCGCCTGAGTAATTTGTTTCAATGAAGTATTTAATATAGAATTCAAATAACGTCATCTTCTCATCAATTATAATATTGTAATGCATTGGTGGTGCAATTTCTGCATGTGTTGAATACAAATACGGTTCTCTCTTTCTTTCACAAAAAATAGTCTTATGCGGCGTAACGAACACTGGATAAAACATTTGAGCCGCCGAGCGAGAAAACCAACATTGTGGACTTTGCGTAAAGTATCGACCCGAATCAGCCTGAGCATGCCTCACATGCTAACCCGGGCGGATAATGTTCGCCTCCTGGATATTTTTTTTGTTTTGAAAAGATTGTAGCAAGAGTTGAGAATTGCTTCATTTAAAGATATATGTTCGACCCAAAAGTGTCAGTCGTCGGCTGCAAACTAAGTGTATATGGAATAGGGACAAATAATCAAGAAATAATGTTTCCGTTTATAATTTCTAGAGGCTTATAACATGTAGCAGTTTTGAACAAGACTGGCACCTGTGAGGCTGATAATCCGGAATACCATGAACGTAACCTTGATAAGAGGCAACATCTATTTCAGAATCATACGGATTAAATAAGGAGAAGCATAGACCAAAGTACAGACTCCGGCCAATGTGTCAGTGTGTTTGTTACAAGAGAAGGATAAATCGCACTCCGACAGTACAACAGATAATTAAATACAACAGGAGATAGCCACAGTATGATTTCTCTCTGAAAATGAGCCGTCTCGCGAGAAAACCCAAACTGTCCACTCTGTATCGATCTGGAGCATGCTTCACAGGCTAACCCGGACAGACAATTTTCGCCTCCTGTGAATTTTCTGTGTCAGTAATCATTACGCTATACCTCTATCCCCCTGAGACGGTATGTGTCGGCCCAGATCAGTCTGTTCTGACTGCGCAGGTTGATTCAGGTCGATACTTTCCACATAGACCACAGCGTTGCTTTACTTGCGGAACGGCTCAAATATAGCATAAATAAGTAGAATAATGTGTTAGGAACTTAGTCTGTTCGTGCAGTGATTACTATTGTGGTCATATCCTAGTTTTGTAGCGATACACGATTCTAAACTAGCCCGGATGTTAACTATGTAACTAGGCTGGTTTACGCGTGCGCCATTCTTTCTATTTTTGGAAAGATATCCACGACTTTCCAAACTCCACAAATTAGATCCGTTTAATTTAATTTGGCGAAAATCAGGCCCTAAGTAAAGGTAACTCCTTTCCTATAACCACTCTTAACCTTTTCAATGGTTAGTTTGATTTAAATAGACTTGTAAAGTTTGGCGTTTGGAAGAGTCCAAAGCCAAGTATAGAACATCATGACGAAATGTTGAATTGGCCAGGCGTTGTTGTTTTAATACGAAACGGATGCTCCTGGTTCTTTACTGGTGACATTGGCTTCACAAAACCGGTTCCCGCAATCAAAGGGCACAACAATGCATTAATTTACACGATATCGTCACCAAATTATTTAAATTCGATTTCAATGTACTCTTCAATTATGGAAGTTGTGAAACTGTTATCCAAATCAACTCTCTGTGTATCCTCTAATTGCTTTGAATCGAATTGATTTTAAATTAGTTTAACCTGTTCCCACATTTAAAACATCAGCAGCAGACTACACTAAAATCATTTAGGTAAACATACGGGGGGGGGGGGGGGCAATTTAAA